>VDFB02261288.1:0-46333 GCA_007258455.2 Sequoia sempervirens | reverse complement strand
ATCTAAAGGCCCAAATTCTACATATTCTCTTGGTTCTATACGTGCTTTGACAAAAAAATCTTTTTTGGTGATTTTGTGAAGTGTGCATGAATGTTTTTCACATTCCACCACCTTTTTCATCATCTTTCCACCACCTTTGCATGAAATAGAAGGGTTTTCATGTTGAAAGGAATATACTATCAATTCAAGTCTGAATTCCATTCAAGAGTTATATACAATTAAATTTTGGAGGGGAACAAGCTTTTGAAAAATAAAATTTGTTGAGGAGTTTGAAGAAAGAAGAAGCAAAGGCTACATAATTGGGTAGAACTCCTCCACTTGAAAATCTAGTTTTTTAGGTATGTTAAGTCTTTACACATTTTCTTTCATTCTATTATGGTTTTCTTTCTTTTTTTTTATTTTTCATATTCCATGTTTATCATTGTTTTTTTGTCATTATAACCTTAGCTTGTCAATGCACATTGTAAATTACACAATTTTTTACACTTTCCAATTACATTTTTAAACCACATCTCTTTGAGGCATTTTGTTGAACAATTGACTTACCTTGTGTATGCTTCCACATTTTTTATACACATATATATGACATAAGTTATAAGGAAGTAAAATAATACATAATTTCTCCATCATTTACTATGGATGTGCATACCACTCTCCAAAGCTTTCATTTTAGTATAGGTATGAGGGATGTTGGAAAATGTAGTTGAATTTCGTTTTACACCTACAATTTGTATATGCTTGAAATTTTCTAAAGTATTTTAAATAAATCTATTTTGTGCATATCTTGAAATCATTATAGTCCATGAGGACAAATATCATTGAGGTATTTTGTCAAACAATTATACCAAGTAGCTAATTGCCTTGTCTATGCAACCAAAATTTCCATACATGTCTATAAAAATTGGAATATACTCCTCTCACATTGATAGATCTTTGAATCGATTTTGGTTTTCATATCTATTTCTAAATTTACCTCATCACTAAACTTACCTCATCACTTATGTTGTGATATATTTGAAATATTTCCTTGATTAGTCTACCTACAAAGGATTCTAACCCTTCTCTCCACTATTCCAAGACTCTTTATTCAAGGCTAAGTTAGAAACATGGGGAAAAGTGCAGCCTATCTAGCAATCATGGCTCAAAATGGAAGAATTGACAAGGCATTTGAATTGTTTAAAAATAATTTTTTCTTATAAATGTATGAAAAATGTGGTAGCATTGACAAGCTAGTGAGCTTGGCAAGCTAGTGAGCTCACTAGCTTACTAATTCTCCACTAGCTTGCTAATGCCGTAGGATTGAAAAGGTAGGGGTATCATATGATCATAGAAATGGGGTCTCATGGTGATATAAATCACCTTGAGACCCCATTTCTATGAGGCATACACTGCCCCTACCTTGTCAACCCTACTACATTGGCAAGCTAGTGGTGCTTCACTAGCTTGTGAATGTCATAGGGTTGAAAAGGTAGGAACAATGTATGCCTCATAGAAATGGGGAGTCATGGTGATATACATCACCGTGAGTCCCCATTTCTATGAGGCATACACTTCCCCTACCTTGTCAACCCTACCGCATTGGCAAGCTAGTGAGCTCACTAGCTTGCCAATGTCGTAGGGTTGAAAAAGTAGGGGCAGCATATGCCTCATAGAAATGGGGTCCCATGGTGATGTACATCACCATGATACCCCATTTATATAAGGCATATGATGCCCCTACCTTGTCAACCCTACATGCCTTGTCCATGCTTCCATTTTTAGCCTATCTTGCAATCATGGCATTGCACATTACCACATTTCTTTAAGGAATTCCATTAGAAAAATTCATGTGACCTTTTGTCTATGCTAGAAACAATCTTCTATATGATGATTGTAATTATTTTGTATGAAAACTTGAATGACATATATTTCATTTATTTACTAAATATTGAATTCTCTAACCATTATAATGTTTATCATTCTATATGTTTAGATTTGCATACTAATGATGTTTTACAAGATTGTGGCATAGAAGCCCCACCAAAATATTCAAAGGAGTTCTTATCAAAAAATTTATGTGAAATAGAGGATGGCCAAATATTCTACAAGACAACATGCTTGGATGGTTTATGTTAGCATTGCAGCGGCTTGCAATGTATGCTAGTATGTCAACATATGGAAAGCACAAATGAGGTGGGACAAAAACTAGTAGAGTTCAAGAAGTATAAAACAATGGAATACACTACAAAATATGGTAATCAAGAAAAATGGTGTGATTTGGTTATTCAAAAGATTCTAGTGTATTAGTTTATGTCCATGTTTGGTGACTATATATTGTATGAGTATGCAAGGAATACCCATAGATCCCAATGGATGGACACATAATTCAAGCTATGCAAGGACACCTTTCCAAATGGAAACATAGTTTTAGTGGTCAAATTTATAAATAACTACACTCTACAGCCACAACATGAGGTGCAGTCACAATATAACAACTCCACACAGGTTTTGATATTTGTGCACATAGCATTCATTCATGCAGTTGATAGTACAAAGGACCAAAGGAATGTATTGAGGGAGTATCACTTTTATATTAATGATGATCGAACACATCCTTTGGAGTTTTTGCAAGGTTGCTTCCAAATGTTCTACAGTGATTTGGCTTAGAGGGGCATAGCATATGGTCGACATTTAATATGGTCAGATAACTATGTAGAATATTTCAAGAACTCATGCATGTTCTACTGGTTGAGAGAGATGTATGTCATTACAGGTGTTTAGCATATGTGGAACTTTTGTGAGGTTGAGCATGGAAAGGGGGAGCATGATGGTGTAGGAGCATGTGAGAAAAGAGCATTAGCACGAGAAGAGTTAAAGTATAAATACAATGCAAAGTTGGTAGATGCAAAATCAATCATCGAGTAGTGTAATGCTTCGATGGGTCCAGGTAATGAAGGTGCATCTTCAGTTCATATATTTTTTTGGTTGATGGATGATACTAACATATCACCATATGAGGATTGTTGTACACTAACAATATCAAGTGAGATACACTATTTCCTTATCTCACATGCAAGTTCATGGAGTATTAATTCATGAAAGATGGCATGCTTTTATTCTTCATGTACAATGCAAGCCTAGGATGATTGTGAGTCAAAAGAGTGGGTTGAGAAATGGTCATTAAGTTATCTTAGCCCACTTCACACATATTTCCCTCTATTGGCATTAGAACTAAAATAGATGGAGTCATCAATCAACTTTGACCACATATGAGATCTAGTTCAACCCAATAATATATCTACTTACCTAGTTTTTGAAATTCCTATTGTTATCTTAATTTGTAGTGTATTTGTAATGTTGATTAATTTCAAGAGATTTTCTACACATATCAATGCAAGGCATGTTTATATAGTTATTGCAGATGAAGAAAACAAAGACGGAACAAACTATTGCTTGTGTTGTTGTGTTGAGGCCAAAAATAAATTGGAGGCCCGAGTTATAGATGGGGAAAACATCGAATACCCTACAAGCTCAATTTTTTTATTGGAATGTGGATTAGAAGGTACACACATAAGAGTGTTAAATATTGGTTGTTTTAAGACTTTGACACACATAGGCAGATTCTTCATTACTCCAACCTTGTTGTGGCATCCAATATTTTTTTGACCAAATATGGGAGTAGAGCTTTCAACAAGACCTTGTGGAAGGTCCGTGAGTTTGAGCATGAGGCAATACTTGACACAATAAAGAGTAGAGTAGACCCAGGTGGTTTGTTCGATTAATTTGTAAGTATGCACATTGGTTATTATTAATTTATACTTGTATTCACATTAATTTTTATGATGCCATTGCTATTATCTAATATTTATATCATCTTCTTTTTCTTTTTCCTATTTGTAAGTAACCTACTAAAAATTGATTGGTGTCCCCTTGCAGAAAATGTTGATTTATGAGCCATCCAAGAGAATCTTAGCCAAAAAAGCAATGCAAAATCCTTATTTTGATGATCTTGAAAAATATCAATTATGATTTTAAGCCATTATTAAAGTGTGTGTGAAGCTTAGTGATGGAATTTCAAGTTATTCATTTGATGTTAACCTTATCATGAAGACCTATGATTTAGACATTATAAGAGCATCTCAAATTTCAAGTTATTCTATTCATGAGAGGTGTTGTGTGCAATAGGTATCTTGGAACTCCCAATGAAGATGAGAGATTGGCATGCCTATCCTCAATGGCAGCATCAAGATTTATGCCTTGTTGTTCCCAACTTGGAAACAAATGGTGTGGGTTTATTTTCTGTAAGTGCCTTCCATCTATTTTCATTTCATTTCTATTTTGGATGCTCTTTATTTTTCTTCTTTTACTTCTCCTATTTGTAAGTAAACTACTAAAAATTGATTACTGTCTCCTTGTAGAGAATTTTGATTTATGAGCCATCCAAGATAATATTAGCCAAAAAAGCAATGCAACATCCTTATTTTGATGATATTGACAAGTCTCAATTCTAATTTGAAGCCATTATAAAAGAGCATGTGAAGCTTAGCGAGGGAATATCAAGTTATTCATTTGAAGTTAACCTCATCATGAACACCTATTATGTAGAAATTATAAGAGAATCTTGAATGTATGAGTGAAATTGCAAAATATTTGTGAGAATGGAGTACCTAAGGCATTGTGTCTACAAGTACAAGCACTTGGGTTTCAAAATAGTGTATGAAGCATATTAGAAAATTGTAGCACAAATAGAAGAATTAGGACAACCAAATAAATCTAATTTTATTGTATACATCATATTATTAATATGGTGAGTGTAATAACCATTGATGGTTACTAATCATTATTTTTCTTCTTTTATTCTCTCCCTATTATAACTGGCACCAATTGACTAACTTCTTATAAAACTTCATTTATTAAAAAAAATCAACCTAATGATTATATATTAATATCAATATAGCATACAATCTATTCAAATAAACATTTGTAATGAGATTTACTCAAAATTTGAAATTTATTGTTGTCCTCAAACATTTGTAATTCATGCAACATAATCCCTTAACAATCCAAATTGCAAAAGGGCAGCAATCTTTGACGACCTATTACTTGGATATTGTGTCAGGTACGTGCATTCTGTTTGAGGCATCTAGATTATGTAGGGAACCCCTAAACTAACCTCTCTTTGTTTTTGTTATCTTAGAGTCATTTTCCCGTGGTATGCAATTTTCACTTGATGGAAAAAATGTTAAATGCACGTAGTGTAAAGTTGCAAAGTGGTGCAACTTTTGTTCTGCAACTCATGTAACCAAATAGACTATTCCAACACATCTAGATGGGTAAATTTATGCTAGGAATGGTACTCTTTTGTACCCAAACACGTGGAATCACTTTGAGCTATATTCAACTGGCTCGATCCCTTAGGGGTCCAAAGTGCAAAAGGGCAGCAATCTTTGATGGGCTATTACTCAAAAACTGTGATTCTTACGAACACTTCATCTAATCCTATAGAATCACATTGGGTCCCTCTACAATAAACTTTCTAAGTTTTTATTATCTCAGAGTCCTTTTCCCGCAATGTCCTGTTTTCACTAGATGGAAAAAGTGTCAAATACATGCAGTGCAAAGTTGCAAAGTGGTGCAACTTTCATTCTACAACTCGTGTGACCAAACAAACTATTCCAACACATCTGAATGGGTATGTTTACACTAGGAATGATCTTGTTTGACACCCAAACATGCGGAATCACTTTGAGCTACATTCAACTAGCATAATCCCTTAAGGGTCCAAGGTGCAAAAGGGCAACAATATTTGACAGGCTATTACTCATAAATTGTGATGCTTACAAACTCTCCATCGAAGCCTAAAAGATTGGGTTGGGCCTTGTACTATAACCTCTCTCAGTTTTTATTATCTCAAAGTCATTTTCCCATGGTGTCCAGTTTTCACTTTAAGGAAAAAGTGTCAAATGCAAGCAGTGTAAAGTTGCAAAGTGGTGCAACTTTCATTTTGCATCTCGTGTGACCAAAAAAACTATTCCAGTGCATTAAGATGGGTACATTTACACTAAGCATGGTCCTCTTTTTCACCCAAACATAAGGAATTGCTCCATGCTATGTTCAACCAGCTGGATCCCTCAAGGGTCCAAAGTGCAAAATGGTAGCAATCTTTGATGAGCTATTACTCAGAAACCATGATTTTGAAAAACTCTTGATCTGAGCCCATAGGATCATATTGGGCCCCTCTACAATAACCTCTCTTAGTTTTTTTTATCTTAGAGTTGTTTTCCCATGGTGTCCAGTTTTCACTTGATGGAAAAAGTTTCAAATGCAAGCAGTGTAAAGTTGTAAAGTGGTACAACTTTCATTTTGCAACTCGTGTGACCAAATCGATTGTCCCAATGCATCAAATGGGTAAATTTATGCTAGGAATGGTCCTCTTTCACACCCAAACATAAGGAATCACTCTGACTTATGTTCAATCAGCTCAATCCCTTAAGGGTCCAAAGTGCAAAAGGGCAGTAATCTTTGACAGACTATTACTTGGAGACTGTGATGCTTATGAACTCTCTGTCTGAGCCTATAGAATCATGTTGGGCCCCTCTATAATAACCTCTTATTTTTTTTATCTTGGATTCATTTTCTCGTGGTGTCTAGTTTTCACTTGATGGAAAAAGTGCCAAATGCAAGCAGTGTAAAGTTGCAAAGTGGTGCAACTTTTGTTATACAACTCGTGTGACCAAACAGACTATTCCAACACATTTAGATGGGTATATTTACACTATGAATGGTCCTATTTCACACCCAAACACAAAAAATCGCTCTAAGCTATGTTCAATTGGCTCAATCCCTTAAGGATCCAAATTGCAAAAGGGAAGGAATCTTTGATAGGCTATCATACAGAAACGGTGATGCTTACAAACTCTTTGTCTTAGCTTATAGGATCATGTTGTACCCCTCTACAATAAGCTCTCTCAATTCTTGTTATCTCAAAGTCGTCTTCTCGTGGTGTCCTATTTTAACTTGATGAAAAAATTGTCAAATGCAAGTAGTGTAAAGTTGCTAAGTGGTGCAACTTTCATTCTGCAACTCATGTGACCAAACAGACTATTCCAACATGTCCCAATATGTATATTTATGCTAGGAATGGTACTCTTTTGGACCCAAACATGTAGAATCACTATGAGCTATGTTCAACAAACTTGATCCCTTGTGATGGCATGCAAAAAAATTGAAAAGAGAAACATTCACAGAACAGTTGAGAAGTCTGAGTTTTCCACACAAAAAGCATACAATCATCCTCAAGTTTAGCAAGCACGAGATGTTTTTTAATTATCCTTCTTTCCCTTACAACAATATACAACCAATTATAAATGCATACAATGGTGGAACTTGGAAACATTTTATTTTTCCTCAATTAACAACATTGGTTGTGAAGCATTTTATCATTTTCATTTGAAATGATTTTCTATGCTTGAAAATTGGAATCTAAGAGAAACAAGTGATTCTCTCATGTACACTTATTTTTTTTGTGATAAATAAAGTTTCCACCCTTGACTACATTTCTTATTTGTATTATAAATTATAAATATTTCTCCCAAGTCCATTTCTTGTAGAAGAAATAATATTGCAAAAAGTTGACATCTACAACTTTCGACATGTTTATATGCTAATGGATCAAGAACATAACTATTCATTCTTTACTATGATGATTATGCTATGAAAATGTTTAAAGACTATTCAAGATAAATTTTTGTATGATAATGTGTTAAGAAGTTAACTACTCATCATCTACTATGAATATTTTGTTTTGCAAGTGTTGTGAAGATTATGCATCCTTAACTTAATTGAGTTGTTCCAATAAAAAGATTAAATATATTGGAATCCTTTTATGAAACATCTCATCGAATACCAATTGAAAATGTGTTCATTTCATGGAACTCTTTGGATTTAACTGAATTGAGATATGTAAGAATAAGGGATCATTAGGAAATACATTGCTCAAGGATCTTAAATAAGTTTTGGTGTGAATAAATGTCTTATACCTAGATAATTCATTCACTAGGTAATTAGGGGACATATTCACATGATTAAGTTTACTTAGGATATAAGATTCTTTCTAGAAGTCTTAGTTGGCTTTTCTAGAACTTATCTTATCTAGCTATATTGTATGATTCCTAGGTAGTTAGTTGTCTCATGTCATAGGATTACAACACTTGTCATGATCTTATCTAATCCTATCTCTCAACCTCTCCTTTATAAGCAAGGCATTTCATGTACATTTGCATATCAATTCAATCATATTCAACCATTATTCAATCTTGCATTGTGAGGCAAGATTTCTTTCCATTCTCTCTCTTATGGAAGTGGTTTTGGTCTAGCAACTATTCTTGGGGGTGTTGGGGAGTCACCATTTACTCCCACATGGTATCAGAGCTCTCTAGGTGTTGTAAATTCCTTCCTAGATCTAAGGGTATTGTGTTGGCTTGAAGATTTTTTCTGGGTGTAGATTAGGGTTTCAATAACCTCACGGTTGAGATCAGAAGGTTTTGCAGATGAATTTTGACTGTAAATTTGTCCATTTTGGGTAAAGTTGTTCACAAGGATCGACATACAATAGGTCATCAGATCAGTACCATCACTGGTCATCTACATTGTGGGTACAATTAGATTTGTGTATGGTACGAAGGATTCTTTATAAACCGGGAAAGTACACATTCCTTCCACATTTCCTACATCATCATATTCATTTGGCGAGTTTGTTGTATCAATTAGCGTCATCTCTATCATTGTATCGATCATCCTTGTGGCATAGTTACTGACATTTGTGTGGATCTGGCATATTCCATAGTCATCGACTGTCTGTGGCTCATATTTTTTAAACCAGTAGGTACTTGGTCAGTGTACTCCATCAATCGGTGGGTACTTGTCCAATCATAGTCTTATGTTGGTGGTACAATCTAAATTGGCTGATATTTTGGAGTTGGTAATCCACATACAAACTACCTATCTCCATCGTTGGCATCAAACTGGCATATTCAACGGTCACTGTCATAGTTTGAGGTCAATGGTTCGGTCACTGGTTTATTGGGGTTCATCTTATTATTGTCTCTTGGCTGACAGTCAAAGCCTACACTAGTCAGATCCTCACATTGGCAGTCAGTACCATCAACATATTCTTGTGTGGTTGGCTTGAGAGCATTAACTCCTGACCTACTACTTGGTTCAGAATTCTCACGATCTATAGGCTATGTACTTGGCCTATCATATCACTGCTACCTCCTCTATGTTGTCCTTTCCCATCGCAGGTTTATATATTTACTTTTCCTTTTAAATATTAAACACTTTTTTTATAGCCGACCTATCATTTTTGCTTCGGCATTTTAAAAAAAAGAGGTTAAGTTATTAAAACCTGCGAATTCAATTTGTAAGGCCGATGGGTTAGTTCAAGTATTGTGGGAATTTTCTATAGCATGTGGTCACATGAATGACCATATATTAGCACCCAGGAGCCCATTTTTTGTGCCATTTTAGTCTGACTGTGCTATGTTTTTGTCCCATAGTGCCTTTTATATGGTTTTTTTTAATTTTTTCATAACTTTTGCAAACGAAGGCCATTTTTCAGAAACAAGATATCGTCAGAAAGGTGGAGATCTGAATATTTCAATGGTGCAGATATTTTGCAGAGATTTTGTATTTTTTTGCCATTTTTTTCTAGGTTGAATCCAGATCATTGTTTCTTGCCTCCAAGCTCATATCTTTTTGCTCCAAACTTTGTTTCTCCCCAAATTTGTGGCATTGGGAAGGTATTCAAGAGCACTTCAATTGTATTCATGCACTTTTTGCAGATTTATTTGTAGATTTTCAGTTTTTAAGTTTGTAGCTGATTTTATAGTTTGGGATTCCTTGTATATTTGCAAAAAAAAGTGTAAATTTGTTTGGGACAAAGGGGTTCATTGCTTGTATTGTGAGGGAAATTTGTTGTTCCTCTATTGTAATATCTCATTTTATCATGGATTTTCCAAAAGTTGTACTTCTAACCCCATATAACTATCATGAGTGGAAATATCAAATGGAGTTGTTACTGTTAAAAATGAAGTTGCAACGAATAACATTTGGTCAAGATCTAGAACCCGCAAGAGAAAAAGAGAAAAGAAAATGGCTTGATAGAAGGGATGAAGCTCTTGGTACTCTGCAGTTGTCCATTTCTCTAGATCTTAGATATCATGTTGCATCTTGCACTCATCCTAATGAAGCTTGGACTACTTTAGAGAGTCTCTTTGGTAAGCCAGATAAGATGAGGAAATTTAAGTTGGAGAATGAACTAATGGGTCTAAATCCTTTAGATTTTGACAATATCCAAGACTTCTTCTCTAAGCTCAATTCTCCTAGATTGCAATTATCTAATTGTGGGGTCACTAAAGAGGATGAACAATTGATACTTTCTATTCTTTCTAAGCTTGGTCCTGATTATTTAGTGTTTATTTCTACATTATATGCCACAATGGATGCCCTTGGAAATGCATACAAAATTCCTTCTCTTGATGAATTTTCAGCTCAACTCACAAGGGAAGTTGGTACACATGGGCACATTGAAGTCTTCTACATCTCATGCTCTTGTTGCAAAGGATACAAAGGATTGAAGTGGAAAAGGTAAGAAGCATAACAAGGCTCCCAAGTCAAATGAGCAAGGTAAAGATTCTCCTTTACATAGCACTCTTGAGTCCACATCCTCTTCAAAAGAGGAATCATCTAAAAAGAAGTCAAAATGTGCATATTTCAAAAGGCTAGGACATGATGAGCATAGATGTTATAATAAGAAGATTGATGAACTTACACACCTTCTTCAAAAGAATAGCATTCAACTGCCCTCATCAATGTCTTCTACTTCATCTTCAGCATCACAAATGGAATCGCCCTCATCATAATCTTAGTCATAGGATACATGATCTACATTTGGGTTACATAAAATGAAAGAAAAAGCACTCTTTTACTTTGCAAGTTCTGAATCACATAGATGGCTTCTTGATTCAGGAGCATCTCATCATATGGCATCTTCTATGGATATGTCATCTTCTTTTGAGCCTTGTAATTCACCTCATATATTGATGGGTAACAATACATATATGAAGGTAAGTGGGAAGGTTTCTATTGATATGGGGGAAGGGACTTTTAATGATGTGCTTTGTGTTCCTTCCTTGTCCACTAATCTCCTTTCTATTTATCAAATTACTCATGGGGGTCAAGGTAAAACAGTTGAGTTCACTCCAGATAGGGTGTACATAAGTGACTTGGAGACTAGGAATATTGTTGCTATCGATATGGATGATCATTCATCTTGTGTATATTCCTTTTCACATTTTTCTTTAGGAGATGATAATGTTCCTTTGACTGCATCACACACTTCATTGAGTGTGAACCATGATAGCGAGGAGAAGTTTGGTCATCTACACCTTGGTATTCTAGAGACCAGTGTTGAGCTTCCTACTCCTCCACCTCCTACTTCTTCATTCATTCATGCTTCTATTCAGCATGATGATCATAGTTTTTCAAATCTTGCTTTGTGGGATGAGCATTTGATAGGTATTTCTAACTTGTTCATAGAGTCTCATACTATAGATTTGGAGGACACACTTGAGGGGATTTCTCCCCTCTTTGATGACAATTTCAACACAACTGTTATACCATTTACTTTTTCTTTGGAGATTGGCATTCATGAGTCCCCTCATTCACTTGATTTGTCATGTTTCTTGGTTGAGTTTGACCATGATTATGTTGTGGCTCATTCAAGCTTGGAGGCTCCTCATCATTTTTCAGAGGCATACATGTTGAGCATTAATTATCCCTCCTTTTAGTTGGACATGGAGTGGCTTCATCATCAACTTATGTAACTCTTTCTTCCTAAGGGAAAATGTGTTGCTTCTAAACATTGGGTCATTTTTTGTTTTCAGGCATTCTTCATCAGCATTGGATCTTCTTCATCATGGGGAGACATCTTATCTCTCTACTTCCCTCTTATGGGGGGTTAAATGATTGTATATACATGATGGATGTAGTCCATGGGGGGTATCATTGAGTCCTCCATACATGTTTTTTTTGTTTTTGTTTTCTCTCTTTTGGAGAGGAGTTTTTTCCCACTGGGTTTCCTCCTTTTCTCCACTTGTGAGAGATTGTTTTCATTTGCATTGTAAATGGGTACCTAACATGGCCTAGTAGCCGAGACCCATAGTCATAGTCTTTGCATAGTTTGCATAATAATCTTCTCCCTAATTTTCACTTAAGGGGGGGTATTGGTGTGAATAAATGTCTTGTACCTAGATAATTCATTCACTAGGTAATTAGGGGACATATTCACATGATTAAGTTTACTTAGGATATAAGATTATTTCTAGAAGTCTTAATTATCTTTTCTAGAACTTATCATATCTAGCTATATTTCATGATTCATAGGTAGTTATTTGTCTCATGTCATAGGATTATGAAACTTTGCATGATCTTTTCTAATCCTATTTCTCAACCTTGCCTTTATAAGAAAAGGTATCTCATGTACATTTGCATATCAATTCAATCATATTCAACAATTATTCAATCTTGCATTGTGAAGAAATATTTCTTGCCATTCTCTCTCTTGTGGAAGTGGTTTTGGTCTAGCAACTATTCCTGGGGATGTTGGGGAGTCACCATTTACTCCCACAATAAGCCCTCTCTCTCATTGCAATTTTGGGTGGATTATTGCTTTCAAAGTATTGGGAATGCTTTGCCTATTTTCTAGTTGGAAGTTTCCATTATAGAAGGCTCACCTCTTGATATATATTATATGCATTCTTAATCAATTATCAAGTTAATAATCAATCCATTTATTTATAGTTAATCTTTTCTTTTCAATTTGTGCAATTTTTTAATTTGTAAATCTACTAGTATTCCTATAAATATTGAAGTTGTTTAGCATCAATCAATAGATATTCAAGACAAACCATGAAGTACAACAATGATCAATGCTAGGGATAAATAATTAATAAGTATACATGTATATAATTCAAGCATACATGTGAATAAGGGAAGCACAAGTACTCAAAAACATGTAAGCCTTGAATTATACACACAAATACATAGTATATGCAAATTAATACAAAGTATATGCATGAATACAAGGTATACACATGAAAACACGTAAGTCACAAAGTATACATAGGAATACACGTAAGTCACAAAGTATTCATGTAAGTTGTAAAGTATACACTTGAATACATGTAACTCATATCTATTGAACCATGGATTTATAATGAAGATATGGACACCATCGATAAAAATGATTTGTATTAACTAAATAGCCATGTAGGAATACATCAATATATGTCGATATAAGTATAAAATATATAGTAAATAGACATATAGCCTTACAAGAATGTCATATGGGTATACAATGTCAAATATATCCAATATGTAAAATATGCACAAAAATGCCATATAGGCATACAAAAGGGGCTCTAGAATCAAAAGTCATTGCTTTGCATCCTCTTGAAATAAATTCTTTCCCTTTTATTTTTGGCCAGATGGTGATAAGTCTATCACTCATTTATTTTGAGGTTGAGGAGTGCTCTTGGTGCTCCTCCTAGGTTTTATCTCATGGTAAAGATTTATCAGTTACAATAAGAAGTAAAGACATTAATATATATAAATTACATTATAAAAATGATATATTTAACAAAATAATCACTTACCACTAGTAGACAATCTCTATCCTCATGGGAAATATTTGCATGCTTGTGTTTTGGCATGTTCAAGCCCTGTAGAAACCATCCAAAGAGAAATTAAACTACGAATCGATAATGGATTGATTTTTCACTAACTAGTAGTTATAACAACTAATGTAAATTGAAATTTAGTAATCTACCTCATACCTCCTCCATGAGAGCCATCAATGAATCTATAGCAGATGAAACAATGAGCTCCATTTACCTATGAACATTCAAAGGTGTATCCGCTTCCAAAACCTAAAAATAAAACAACAAATTATTCAATCACAAAAACTGCAATAGTGATCCATGTCATGGCTTATAATGTATGAGATAATGAAAACAAAATTGTGTACTTATTAAACTATATATTTATGACTATCATGCTTACTATTTTCCCTATCCATAGCTTATTTTAAAGCACCTATTTTTATGCTTTTACCCATAGCAGCAAGTTAGTGAACCATTTGATAAAATGATTTCATAGACATGTACAATAATTGTGGTAGCATAGAGAAGATAGTGAACTATTTGAAAAAATGCCTCAAAGAAATGGGGTCTCACGGTGATGGAATGCCATCACAAAAAAATGTGTCATGGTATTCCATCACCATAAGACCACTTTTCTTTGAGGCATTTTTTCAAACAGTTCATTTCCTTCTCTATGGTATTATGCTAGGATGGGGTGAATAGTATAGTGTGGTCTTGGTTATGAGATGAAGGGAGATAATAACATGAAGAGGGAGGGGTGGGGACATGAACAAGTGGAATAAAAGGTGGAAGGTTCCATGGATTGGTAAATTGAGGATGAGGACCTTGAAAATAATTAGGAGTGGAATATTGGCTAAAGGATTGGTTTCTATTCTTTAGGCAATGAGCTATTTGAAAAAATGCCTCAAAGAAATGTGGTTTCATAGTGATGGAATGACATTCCATAACCATGAGACCACATTTATTCAAGGAATTTTTCCATACTACTCACTACCTTGACTATGATATTGCTTACTATTATGCTTTGATAGATTTTTTCCAAGCATCCATAGTTTGTTGGAAAACACCTATTTTAGGCTTTTAGCCATAGCAGCAAGGAAGTGAGTAGTTTGATAAAATGCTTTGGTACACATGTATGGAAAATGTGGTAGCATAGAAAAGGTGGTGAGACTTTTTAATAAATTCCTCGAAGAAATGTGGTCTCGTGGTGATGGAATGGCATTGCATCACCATGAGACCACATATCTTGAAGGAATTTTTTCAAACTACTCACGGAATTGTCTATGCTATTGCTTACTATTATGCTTTGATAGATTTTTCCAAGCATCCATAGTTTGTTGGAAAATATATTTTTTAGGATTTTAGCCATAGCAGCAAGGAAATGAACTATTTGATAAAATGCTTTAGTAGACATGTATGGAAAATGTGGTAGCATAGAAAAGGTGGTGAGGTGTTTGAGAAAATTCCTCAAATAAATTGGGTCTCATGGTGATGGACATCACCATGATACCACATTTCTTTGATGCATTTTTTCAAACAGCTCATTACCTTGCCTATGCTATTGCTTACTATTATTCTTTCATATATTTCTTCCAAGCATCCAAAACATAGACAAGGTAGTGAACTGTTTGAAAAGATGCCTTAGTAAAAAGTGGTCCCATGGAATGAAATGACAAGCAAATGTAATTGGAAGCTACTCCTACTTGTTACTTATGCTATGTAAAGTAATTGTATCACTAGTTATGTTGACTTTCAAAACAACTATATTGTAGTTGAAATTTTTTCATTTATCAACATCTAGTTATTATTTATGGAATGTGAAGTAATGCTTTGAGTTTGAAAGATACATGTGCAATGCAATGTAATCAATGATATGAATATAAACTACACAAATCTATTAAATAAAATTCATTATTTAAACTCTTTATTCTATTGCCTGTGTGTAGGTTTATGTAAATCCACTGGCACTGGGAGGTGTTCCCATGAAACCTCCAATATCAGCCTATTCAACATACAAAATCACATATTAGAATACCATTCATAAAACAATGTTATTAACATGTAATAAATTTATAATTATTTACTAGTTACATACCTCAATGGTAGATGCAGTGGAGTAATAAGTGGGTGTAGGGCTGATGTATCTAGTATCAAAACTATGACCCATAATTTTTATCAAAATCATAAAACTAAATTAGTTAATCTTGCAATTCAAAATTGAAATTTAATAAATTAAATTCAATGAACATGCTAACATTTACCTGAGTATCAATGCCATAGGACTCATTCAAAATGTTAGCTTTCCTTTCCATCTCCATAGTTGTAGGAATATCCTACATAGCAGCCTGCTAAGTGTCGGTGGGGTCATATGAACAAGTCACCCCACAAGCCTAACACAAATGGGATTGAAGCCTACCACTCGAAGACTCCCCTAGATGGTGGTGTAGTATAGGGTTGGTATGCTAGATGACACTCTGGGTCAAAGAGTTTACGACCTACAAAGTATTTACCTTGGCACTCTCCTTCACGATGGAAAGGATAACGATGTGCTCATGAGACAGCTTAGCGAGAGGTCATCTCACTTTCCGCCTAGGATCCTCATATTCACCATGTTTATCTTGAGCTAATCCCCCAGCTCTCCCCTGGAAGTCCCTCATATCAAAATAGTTCAGGATTTTGTTCAAGATGAACTCACAGTATGTTTCCTCAGAAAATATTGTAGGACTTCACAATTGTTGCATGGTGGGTAGTAAAAAACCATGTACCACATATCCCAAAAAAAGGTCCTAATTTGTTGGTGGTGGCACCAATGGATAGGAAACCTCTTCTCATTGAGGCTAAGATTTGCATTTGTGAGTGGGTTAGTGAATAATGAGCACAAATCTAATTTTGTAATTTTTAGATCTTTTACATCTGTATATGATAATTTATCTCAGTAATAATCCCTTGTCACCTACCTCCTATCTTTCCAACCAGTTAATTGTTTGTTGATTGAATCTACACGTTTTAACATTTCTTTGAGTGAAATTACAAGGGTTTTTTTTTCCATGGTTGAACCATTTGGATCGTTCATGGACTCGTGATTAACTGCTCAATTTTTTTTTTATTGTTTTCAATTTCACTTATTAAATTTTGTTGAGTGCTAGGAGGATGATGAGGGATTGGTGGAGGAGATTGTTCTTGTGGTTATTGAACTTGAGGATTGTCTTGATGTTTTTGTTGCTCTACTTGTTGAGGATTTTGTTCTTGTTGTTTTTTCTTTTCTTGTTAAGGATTTTGAGGAGGGTTTGTAGGTTCATTAACATCTCCTACAAATTCAACAAATAAATATAAAAAACAACCTAAAACTAACAAATTCACAACAAAAAATAAAAAATCCTTACCTCTTAGACATCCATGTCGACATGGCGACATCCTAGTGATGAAACAAAAAAAATTGATGAAAAAGCTTACAAGATGACTCCTCATATAATGTGAGCATGGAAATGAAGGGTTTTGGTTGCAGGTAGAAAAAAACATAGTCACAATGAAAATGATTTCAAATTCCTTTTTTTTCTTTTAATGCCTCATAATGCGAGCATCTTATAACGTGAGTGCATTATAACACGAAGGCATTCTAAAGTGAGCATGTTGTAACACAAGCATATTATAATAGGAGTGTGTTATAAGACGAGTATGTTATAACCCAAGCATGTTATAACATGAGCATTTTATAACGCGAGTGCATTATAACTTGAACATGTTATAACATGAGCACATTATAACGAGAGCATGTTATAACAAGGGCACGTTATAACACGAGCATGTTATAACGTACCTACATTATAGGATTTTTGTGGCTGAGCCTTAGGCTCCACACACCAAGCCATAATACGAGTGCATTATAATGCGCTCACGTTATGAGCTTTCAAAACTTTTTTTAAAATTTGGCAACAAATTGGCTCCCCATCTTTTTGTGCCCACCCATATCTAATGTACATAACCTCATAAGAATTAACCTTATTTTCATGATCTTTTAGTGAAGGAGATTTTAATGTCACTTCATCCTCTTTGTCTAAGGAAGCCTCATCATTTTTGTTTGCAAGACATGGGTATGTGCAGGATCATGATGGGCAAAAAAGTGGTGATATGATGGCTATGTGTAGGGTATGGGGCTGACGACTTTTTTTTACCCAAAATTGATGAAATGAAAAGGGTTTTTAAAGGAGATTCTCAGATTTCCACCAATATAAATTATGCTCTACTTTGAATTTAATAAATAATTATTATTCATTTTCTATTTGAATTACGACTAAATTCCCGATTTAGAGGCTGATTGAAAAACATCTATAGCTTTCAAACAGTATCACATTTTTTGAATCCTAAACATGTGTCACATTCTATGCTTCACTACTATAGGATTTAAAAAAAAAATGAATTTCATGAAGTTTTGACTGAGTTAAGGTGGTCAGACATATAATTTTTTATATTTTTTAAAAGTTGTAATAAAAAAATCATAATTAATTATTTACTTGGAAAAAAATTACAAAATAATATGCATCACATCAGGACATGCGTCCTCTACTTTTATCTAAAATATTATTAAAAAATATTATCATTTTATTGTGGTTGGGGTGGTCAGACATACACCTACTTATGTTTTCCCTAAAATTTAAGTACTACTGCATTGAAACTTCAAATTTTCACCAAATAGATTTAAAAAAAAAAAACCTAGTAGTTTAGAAACTACATTCAATTTTCCATAGATTCTATTCTTACATATTTTTGAAATAATATAGATAACTTATTCAAATTTTTACGTCAATTTTCCCAACTCTGATTTTTCTAAATTTTTCGCCACTTAAGGGCCTATTTTTTCCATGATGATCTTTCACATACCCACATGTGTTAATTTTCTCATTTTCTTGCACCATGGTATCATCCCTAGGAGGAGGGTTTTTAGGATAACTACAAACTATATGTTAATGAAATTTGTTGTTTGGCTCTCATAAAATGACTTCATCACAAATAGGGGAATGATCAATGATTGAATTGTCTTTCTTTTCAATGATGGTATTGTCTTGTTTATCTTGTATCAAATCATTCTCACAAATAGGAGCAATAGGAAAAGTAGTATTATGGGATGTGTCAATGGTCTCGTTATTATATCTAATGATGTCTTCCATAGTAGGAGAGGTAGGGGAAGAGAGACAAATAGGACTGTCACAACCCTCATTGGTTTGATCTTCTATCACCAAAATATCTTTGTCATAAGTACGAGAGATTTTAGGGAAAGACCAAATTTGATTTCCATGATTATCCACCATTGTATTCTCTTTCACTAAAGAATTCTCATAAGGTGGAGAGATTATCTTTTTATTAGCATGCTTAGAAAGGTAGGATACTATTATTGTTTGACCAAAAATGCAAAGTACTTCTAACCATCCTATGCAATGCTTCAAAAATATAAACAATGTATATCCAAAGGCAAGGTACTTTTATCCAATGTATGCAGGAATTCAAAATTTCAATCAAAGCGTATCCAAAAAATAGAATCACTTTTATCAAACTTAGGAAAAGCTACATGAATGTAAACATTGTGCATGCAAAAGTGAAAAGTACTTTTATCCATTTTATGCAAAGTTTTAGAAATGTGAACAATTTTAGATCTGATGATTTTTTCTATTGAAAGGATTTCAAAAGTGACTACCCTAAATTGATGTTTTTGACCTAGATGGATAAAACTGAAGTTACTAAAACTTTCCAAACTGATACTATAGGTTACAAGCAAGCTTAGGAAGTACAAAAACACATTTTTCAATGTTGTACAAGGTAGTTTAAGGCCTGATTAGGGACTCATTTGCATTTGCTAGAGAATGGGTCTGGTTAGGTTTTTATGAGATGTTTTTGTTGATTTCAGGGTGATTTTTAATGTCTTTTCATATGCCAAAAGGTTCAAATTTTTAGGGTTACAAAGGGCAGATCTAACAATTAAATGCAGATTTTATATAATAAACAGAGAAACTAAAACATGCACAAAATAAATCATAACACAAAGAATTTAACGTGGTTCACCCAATCTAGGCTACATCCACCAAACCGCAGCCATCCAATACTTTTATTATCTAGTAAAAACCCTATTAAAATCTTTCGAATAATCGTGTTTTTCATCATACTGAAATACCCATCTGAACCCCTTTTTACCAAGCTTAGAAGCTTTCAGATTTTAGGGTTCTACAAAATTAGATTTTTCTTTTTTCATTGATTTTTCCTTTTTTCGGTGATCACAGGGGGCCGGGGTGTATAGTATACCATGGGCTATACAGTATAGCATGATCAGTCACCACATACCAACAATCTCCCACTTGGAGACTGATCAGGCTCCACACCACCACAATCTCCCACTTGGAGACTGATCATGGACGACACTGCTGCAATTAGAGCTCCCACTAGAAATAAGTACCTTGGACCTTGCTGCTCTGTTATACTTTAATTCAACCTTGAAGACCAACCAAAGCTGAAGAGGAGCTCAGCTTCTCCCTTGTCACTTCCTTCATAAACATATTTGCTGGATTGACATCTGTATGTATCTTGTCCAACTTAACCTGTCCATCCTCCAACACTGACCGAATGAAATGATATCTCAACTAGATGTGTTTTGTTTTAGAATGCAGAGGAAAATTCTTTGCAAGATGTATAACACTTTGGCTGTCTGTAAACAAGTAATTTCCATCTTGTTGTTTGCCCAACTCATCCATGAAAATTTGCAGCCATATCATCTCCTTTGCCGCCTCTGTTGGAGCAACATACTCTGCCTCTGTGGTGGATAAAGCAACCACCTTCTGCAATCAAGAAATCCAATTCACTGCTGTCCCACCAACTGTAAATACATAACCTGTGGTACTCCGCCTAGTATCTATATCCCCTACTAAATCTGAGTCAACATAGCCTTTTAAATCAGTATTAGAGCCCCCAAAATATAAACAATTATTGGATGTACCTCTCAAATACCTAAGAATCCATTTTACCACATTCCAATGCTCAATTCTGAGATGACTCAAATACCTGCTAACAACTCCTATAGCATGTGCAATATCTGGTCTTGTGCATACCATGACATACATCAAACTACCTACAACTGAAGCATATGGTATCTTGGACATTTTTTCTTCCTCCTCTTGCGTCTTTGGACACATATCCTTAGTCAATTTGACATGACTAGGCAAAGGTGTGCTGACAGCTTTTGCATTCTCCATATGAAATCTCTGCAACACCTTTTCAACATAATTAGCCTAAGATAAAAACAAATTTTTATTTTTCCTATCTCTACGAATTTTCATACCAAGGATTTGTTTTGTTGCCCCAAATCCTTCATAGCAAAAGACTTTGCTAATGTTGTTTCAACTCTCTTATGTGGTCCATGTTAGACCCAGCTACAAGCATATCATCAACATATAAACACAAAATAATGTAGCTATCATTATCCAACCTCTTAAAATAAACACAATGGTCAGAATTGCACCTGTTGTAGCCTTGCTCAGCCATAAAACTATCAAATTTCAAATACCATTGCCGAGGTGCTTACTTCAAGCCATATAAACTTTTCTTCAATTTGCACACTAGTTTCTCCTTACCTTTGACCTCAAATCCTTGTGGCTATTCCATATATATTTCCTCTTCCAAATCACCATGGAGAAAGGTTGTTTTAACATCAAGCTGTTCTAAATGCAAATCTTCAGTAGCCACAATACTTAAAACAATACGAATAGAAGTCATTTTAACAACAGGGAAAAAAATCTCATCAAAATCAATACCCTTTTTCTATGCAAATAACTTTACAACTAATATGGATTTAAATCTTTTCTTACCTCCATCCTCCTCTTTCAGCCTATAAATCATTTGTTTGGTAAAGCCTTTTTACCTGCAGGCAACTTGCATAAATCCCAAGTCTGATTTTTCTAGCAAGGAGTCCATTTCTTCTTTCATTCCATGCTCCCACCTAACCTTGGTATCCACCTGCATAGCTTCATCATAATATTCTGGTTCACCAGCATCAGTTAACAAAATAGTATACAAAGAGGGAGAGAATCTTTCTGGAGGTCTACTTAACCTTGAAGATCGTCTAACAGGAGTTTGTGGTATTTTTTGTTGCTGTTGTTGCCCAGCATGAGGAACCACTGAAACATCATTGTTTGGAGTATCATCCAACACTACATCATCTTTTTCTTTCTTCTCATGTTGAAGCAACAGATATTTGTACAACACTTTTTGATTGAATATGACAGCCCTGCTTCTCACAATTTTTTGATTGTCAAAATCCCAAAGCCTATAACCAAATTCATCAATGCCATATCCAAAAAATACACATTTTTTTTATTTTGCATTAAGCTTGGTTCTATTTTCAGAATCTACATGTGCAAATGTTTCACAACGGAAGGTTTTTAGAAAAGAATAACTCACCTTCTTACCTTTCCATGCTTCCTCTCGAATACCACAACCTAGAGGATTAGAAGGACCTTTGTTGATTAAATAAACAACAGTGTTTACAGTCTCTGCCCACATTTTTAAAGGCAGCCCAACATGCAATCTCATAGTCCGTGCACGCTCCATTATTTTCCTATTCATGCGCTCAGCCACTCCATTTTCTTGTGGAGTCCTTGGAACCATTTTCTCCCTATGAATACCATTAGAGGAACAATAATCTTCAAACTCTTTACTGCAATACTCACCACCATTATCAAATCTGAGACATTTTATCTTTTTACCCATCTCATTCTCAACCAAGCTTCTCCATTTTTTGAAAGTTTCAAATACATCATATTTCTGCCTAAGGAAATAAATACATACCTTTCTAGTTGCACCATCAATGAATGTAACATAATACAGAGAGTCACCGAGAGAAGATACCTAATTTGGTCCCCATACATTCGTATGCACAAGCTCAATTTTCTCATCTTTCTTTTGCTTCCCATCCTTGAGAAAACTTACTCTCTTTTGTTTTCCATACACACAACTTTCACAAAAATCCATATTAACACATTTTATACCTGGTAAAACATTATTTGAATGAAGTACTTTCATACCTTTTTCACTCATATGCCCAAGTCTATTATGCCACAGTGCTTATTCAGAGTCCACAGCAACTGTATGATCTTCTACCTACTTAACTATAGCAACTATTCCTGAACATTGACCCTTTTTCGTAACAATTAAAGTAGAAGGAACAGTATGACCTGTACAAAGATATAAGGTGCCTACTTCACACCTTTTGCTACTACTAAGGCACCCTTTGTGACCTTCCAATTTTTATCACTAAATGTAACAACACAACCTTCATCATCTAGTTGCCCTACTGAAATTAAATTTATGCTTAGCTTTGGAACATGCCTTACCTCATGTAGTAACCAATGATTCCCATTCTGCAACTTAATCTTGATTCTTCCCTTTCCAACAATTTGACAGGGTTCGTTATCTCCTAAAATAAACCAGCCCAAAATTCCCTTGGACATAATCAAGAAAATAACTTCTATGGGGGGTAGCATGAAATGAAGCCCCTGAATCTAACACCCAAGAATCATCAACATTATCAAGGGAAAGAATCAAAGCATCCTCATTAGATTTATTACTTACCACATTTACTTTATTTTTGCAATCTTTCTTCAAATGACCTGGCTTCAGTTCCCTCTTGTCTCTGGATTGGGACCTCCTTTGATTTTCCTCATGACTTCCAAATTTTCTGCATTCAAAACACTGCCTGATGTGGATGTTCCACCTGAGCTTTTCCTACGGATTTCCTCACTCAAAATAACACCACAACATCATCAAACTTCAATGTATTCGAACTAGAAAAAGAGTTGATAACAGCCATTACCAAGCTATTCTAACTTTCAGGCAATGAACATAGAATCAAAAGATCCCTAACGTCTTCATCAAGGTTTACTTTTATAGAAGTTAATTGACTGGTGACCGTATTAAACTCATTCAAATGATCAGTAACTGACCCACCTTCTACCGTTTTCATATTAAATAAATGCTTCATAAGAAATATCTTATTCGAAGTGGAAGGCTTTTCATATAACTTCTCTAGGGTTTCCATCAACTCTTGAGTTGTCTTTGCTATTGTAATATTAAACGCCACCAATTGTGCCAGACATAGATGAATACTGCCAAGAGCCTTTCTATCCAAGATCTCCCAGTCCTCATCTGACATTGCTATAGGTTTCTTGGCTTTCCCTTCCAATGGCTGCCATAAATCCTTCTGATAGAGATAGTCCTACATCTGCATCTTCCATAACTGATAGTTCTACCCATTAAACTTCTCAACCTTCTTACCCTCGTCTGCCATTGCTCCCACTCAACCGTGAGATTCCCACTCAGCCATGAGACTTTCCTACAGACAATAATCAAAACACAACTTGCTCTGATACCACTTGTTAGGGTTAGAGATGGCAGATCTAACAATAATACAATGATACCAGTTAGGGTTTTTATTAAATGCAGAATATAATAAAAAGAAACTAAAACATGCATAGAATAAATCATAACACAAAGAATTTAACGTGGTTCACCCAATCTGGGCTACATCCACCAAACTGCAGCCATCCAATACTTTTATTATCCAGTAAAAACCATATTACAATCTTGCGAATAATTGCTTTTTTCATCATACTGAAATACCCATCTGAACCCCTTTTTACCAAGCTTAGAAGCTTCCAGATTTTAGGGTTCTACAAAATTGGATTTTTCTTTTTTCATTGATTTTTCCCTTTTTCGGTGATTATAGGGGGCCGGGGTGTACAATATACCATGGGCTATACAGTATAGCATGATCAGTCACCACATACCAACAATCTCCCACTTGGAGACTGATCAGGCTCCACACCACCACACAAATCAAGGTTGATTAAGGACTCATTCACTAGTAAAGGAAAATGGGTCCCATATTAGGGTTTTAAAAAGGTGAAAACTATGATTTTTAGGTTATTTTATGGTTTTTATGTGCAATTTGAAACTATAACTTTTATGACAAAATTTCCAGAATTTGATGACCTAATGCAAGTGAAATAAAGGGAAAATGATGACATATATAACACCTTTTAAAATTAAATTTTGTTTTGATTTTCAAATGCAAATGTATAAGATCTAAATTATATGCAAAATGATTAATTTGTTTTCATATTTTTCATATTTAAAGAATGAAAATGCAATTCTAAAACCTTAGATGAGATTCAATTTTGAATGTAATGCAAGAAACCCTAAATGAGATATTATTTCAATGCAAACCTAAATGTGCAAATAAATGCAAGATCTAACCTAGGATGCAATGAAAGACTTCAAAATAAGAAAATTTCAATATTCAATTAGTCGAGTTCACCAAAATGTTTAATAGAAAAAGTAGGGTTTACCACCATGAATGAACAAGATGATAAACCACTAAATATTTTTCTTATTAAAAAATTCAATTATGAGAGCCAAAAGATGCAAATAACAATAAAAAACTAACCCTAAATGTTATAACAACTATGAGGGGAGTTTTTAGAGCTCAAAATGATGTGTACCTTATAGAATACTTGTTATTTTTAGGCCACAAAGGACTCATTCGCCTTTAATGGTGAATGGGTCCCTGTGAGGGTTTCATAAATTGACTTCTAGGTTTTGTTCCTTGATTTCCATACTTCCAAATCCCTAGTTATCAACTCTCGAAAGTCTAAAATAAATTTTGTAGCCTCCTTTCTTTGTTCTTGCACTAAAAATAAAAATCTTGCAACTTGACAACTTTTCCAAATTTTCTCCAAATCTTGCTCTTCAACCTAAAACCTGCAACCACACATGCAAGAGGAGAAAATGTTGTTTGTTAGGGGATAGGGGTTTACCTTAGTCAAAACTCTTTTAGGTAATTAAACCAATTGATGAAATAATGAAATAGAAGCATGAAACATGAAATATGGAATTGATGATACCTTGGATGATGTGTTGGAGTATAGATTTGAAAACTAACATGAAGTGGCCATGGAGAATGTAGATCTTGATCTCAAATGGATATGAGACAATGCTTGCAAGAAGGATCTTCAATGCTACATCAAAAATATTGGATCAACAACATGCATGAATGCATTAAACCCATGACATGATGAAATGATCTTGTAGACTCAATTTTTCTATAAGGATTCTCTCTAAAAATTTCTAGGTGAAATAATGTGAATTAACCCCTTATTTATACTAAATTGAGAGATTAACTCCAAAATTCAAATAGTTCAAGTTGACCTTAAATCTAGGTATTAAAATTATAAGGATCCTACCACAATTAAATTCAAAAAAAGGGGTCCTATTAAGGGAGGAACCATTCACCACTAAAGGTGAATGGGTCTTGGCACAATTTCTAGGACCAAGCTTTGGGGAGGTGAAAGTACATCAAAAACCCACCTCAAAATGCATAAAAAGGAATGGCCTATGTGGAGAGGACTCATTTTCCAATAAAAGTGAATGCGTCCTAGCAGCACTTTTCAAGACATCAGATTTGGAAAATTAAATGTCATTCAATATCATTATTGGGTGTTGGGATAGATCCTTGAAAAGGGGACTTTAATTTGAATTAAATGGGTCAATTAATCTCAATTAACCACCATTAATTAAGGGGACCCTAGATAAATATGAAAGTGTGTTACAACACTTTATAACACCTAAATAAGGTATAGGTTAAATATATTTTATTTGAAAAAGGGTCCATTAGGCTTAATTAATTAAATAAACCTTAGAAAAGTGTTAAAGTGTGTTACAACACTTTACGACACTCTTGTAATGTACAAAATATGGTACATTTTAATTAAATAAGGACCCTAGAATTATGTGAATGTGTACAACACATTGCAACACCACTCCAAGAAACAATTAATTCAATTTTATGTCAATTATCCAAATTAAGTGTGAAAAAGGATTACTTTTTTCAACACTACAATCATATTTAAATTTCAATCACCTAATAACAAAGGTAAAACTAGGAAACTATAAATGATTTTCTGAAACATTGACTTTGAATAATATATAATTTTGAAGGTTTAATATTCAAGTCCCAAAACATGGAAAATTAAGTGTCATCCATTCAAACCTCTTATAAGGTACTTTTATGTCTTAATTTAATTTAATAGAAAGTTATTGAATTAAGTTTATTTAGGTAGTTTTATTTACATAGGTATATTTTACAATAATGCTTACTTTACATCAAGTTGAGTTTACTTGTAACCAACTTAGCTCCTTTGAAAAACTTATCTTTTTTATTTGTTCAGTTAATGTCTACATTTCACATTTAATTTTTGTTATTTTATAAATTGATTTATCAATTTTATTTAATCTTTCGGTCTCCTTGATATTAGATTTTTGCTAATGTTTACATTCTACATCATATGCATATTTTATATCTAGATTTTCGAATATTCTATATTAATAAAGGTGTAGTGTTGTAGGGACTTCTAGAGGCAACAAATTTTGATTTGAGAGTTTGATTGAGTTGAAATGTTATGTGGAGGAGTGTCTTGAAAGACTGATTGCAATATAAACTAAACTTTTTTTGTTGAGGCAAGTCTTCAAACTTTTTCGGGGCTATTTTCATTCACTTAATACCTCAAAATGGTGTTTTCATGTTTTTCTAGTAATTTCCAAATTTAGGATTTTAATATTTTTTGAGATTTCTCTTATAATTAGAAGTTTTTTGTTAGCAATTAGTCTTAATTTTTTTAATAAAAGAGGGTAAAAACTTTATTGAATCAGAACAACATTACAAAGTCCAAAGAAACAAGCCCAGAAGGGGCTCAACAAAACAAGAACTAATTCACACCCAAGAAGCACCTCATATCCTCTGCAACCCACTCCTCAAGAATGGGGGCCATGTCATTAGGAAGATTGCCCCAATCATCCACATACCAAGAATCAGTCCTCTCCATTGCCCATATAGCCAGCCCATCAACCACCCTATTCCACTCTCGCGGAATATGGCGAAAACAATGGACTCCAAAGTAGAGCACATAGAAATAATATGCTTAACAACCATGGCCAGCTGCCAATTCCCATCCTCCCAATGTCGCTTATGCAACATGTCAATAACCACCTGAGAATCAGACTCACACACTATCCACCACCATGCAACGCCAACCGCACAATCAATCGCAATAAGAATGGCACTAGCCTCCATAAGATTATTAGTTTGCAAACCACGGTACATAGAAAAGAAAAAAACCACCACTCCCAGACTGTGTCTACCAATACCTCCAAATCTAGCATGCCCAAAATTACCCCTAGACGACTCATCCATATTGATTTTGAGCTCCCCCAGAGCAGTGGACACCAAAAGCCATCACAAGAAACTCTCTCCTACCCACGCCTACGATGCACCCTGCTCAAATCTCCCCTAGTCCCTACAACAAGACCTAGGGAAATAACTACACCCAAGTCCCCAGGGTCTACTGGCACAGACAAGTCACACTTTGCAGTCAAAGTCTCCTACAGAGCCCCAGGGATTCACCTCCAAAGTTGCTCCATGATCAATTTTTTATCCAACAAAGTTTGTCTATTACGCTCCAACCAAATTTTCCAAACAATCAAACTAGGACCAATACTCCAAGCAATTTTAAGAAAAGAGGTTGTGGTAGGAGAGGATCCCTGTCTCCTCCAAAAGTCATCCATAGAAGAGACATGGCAACACGGTAAGTTCTAGAGATTCCACTAGTGATGCCAAATAACCATAAAAAAAGAACACTGAAAAAAGAGATGCGAGAAGCATTCTTCATGCTGACCACACAGAACACACATGGAGGGGCCCTGAAATCCCCATTTCCAAAGATTTTCCCAAGTAAGACACTTCCCTTGGACCACAAGCCAAGAGAAAAAATTACACTTAGGCCAAGCAAATTTATTCCAAACATGCTTCCACCAAGAAACCTCAGAGCTCCCAAAGACCTATTTATCCAAAACCTGATAACCAGAGGCAACTGAATACTTACCTTTCAAATCAGGACCCCAAGCTAACACAACTCACCCAAGAAGAGAGTTGTAGGCATGATTTAGAAGAATCTTAGCAAGCTCGTGATGATCCTCCATCACACCACCAGGAGACCATTCCAAAGTGTCCTTCCACTTGGACACAACAATCTAACCCAAAGATTGTTGCGATTTGAAGTCAGCCACGTGACACCAACCTGCCTCCACAAAAATATGGCACAATTCATGAAAGTGGGGGTGAGAAGACAAAATGGGTGGGTGTCCATCCTAGGAATCATGCCAGAAGAGAGCATCACGACCCCCATTACAAATCCAAAAAAGCCCCTATTTAACCAGCTTGGCCCCCCATTTGAGGTTACCCCAGATCATAGAACCTTTCCCCTTGAGGCTGAATCTAGCAACCTCCATACTATCCACAGCACCCAAATATCTGAAGGTAAGGATTTTAGCCAACCATATGTGTTGTTGTGAACACCAACGCCAATATAGCTTAGCAGCTAAGGCATACCCATTCAAATCAGTTCATCATAGACCAAGACCCCCCTCCTGATTCAGCTTGCAGACAACATCCCACTTCACCAAGCTCCACTTTCTATGAAGAAAGTTTCTAGACTATAGAAACTGATGAGACAACCTCTCAAAGTCCCTAATAAAACTTGAAGGGGAAGAAAGCACAAAGCATCTATAAAGAGGGAAAGCCTGGATCACCGACTTTAGAAGAGTCACTCTACCTACTGAAGAAAGGCACCTGCAAGTCCAATGACTGACCAATCTTCGAAAATTGTCAAGAGTCTCTTGCCAAAACCTTTTGGGGAGAGAACGGATGGAAAGAGGGATTCCAAGATAGGGAAAAGGAAGCGAACCAATCTAGAAATGAAGAATACCTGCTATTCTCCTTTGAATAGCCTTAGGAGTATGGAAGAAGTAGATGAAGTATTTCCCCTCATTAATACGCTGCCCAGAGGCTGCCAAGTAGCTATCCAACACACTACGCTAGTTGAGAGCCTCTTCCACCTTCGCCCTACCCATCAAGGTAGTGTCATCAACAAATTGAAGATGAGACTGAGGGGCAAAATCATTTCCCCAAATCCAACCCTGAATCAAGCTGGTTCCAACCTAAGCATGAATAAGCCTTCCCAAACCTTCCGCCAGAAGGATGAATAAGTAGGGAGATAGAGGATCTCCTTGTCTAAGGCCTCTAGAAGCACCAAACAACTCTGTGGGCTCACCATTGATAAGCATAGAAAAGGAGGAGGAAGTAACACAACTCCTGACCTAATCAATCTAGCCACCAGCAAAGCCAAAAGCCCCAAGAATCTTAAACAAAAAGTTCCATTTAACTCGATCATATGCTTTATCCATTTCCAACTTGATGAACATAGACTTTTCTTTTGAGGATTCCATAGAATGGATGGTCTCGGCAGAAATAACAACACCATCCATGATTTTTCTGCCAGCAACAAAACCCTCTACTCCTCAGAAATTAACCCACCAAGCCAAGGTTTCAGCCTTCAGCAATCAACTTAGTAGTAATCTTATAAACAACATTGCATAAGGAAATAGGCCTAAAAAGATCCAAAGAGTTAGCCCCCTCCTTCTTTAGAATGAGAGCTAAAAAATTTGCATTTAGAGACTTCAACATTTGTTTATTCATGAGCGATTCTTGAACAACCTCTAAGAGGTCGAACTTAACCACCTCCCAGAACTCCTAAAAAAATTCAACTGGGAATCCATCAGGCCCAGGGGCTTTACCTTTCTTCATCTAGAACACCACCTTCTCAAGTTCCAACAAGCTAATGGGAGAAAGCAGTGATTCATTCATTTCATTAGACACCAACTGCGGGATACAATCCAGAATCCTTCCTTCATCCTCCTCTGCTGGAGGCAAATCCTTAGAGAATAAAGTAGAGAAATGCCGAATGCATTCAGCATAAATAGAGGTGGAAGAGGACAAAATTTCCCCATCAGGCAACAAGAGAGAAGAAATAATATTACCTTGCCTCCGGTCTTTAACAAAATTGTTAAAAAAAGAAGTATTCCTATCGCCAGCCTGAAGCCATTCAATACGTGACTTCTATTTCCAAAAAAAATCTTCTCTTAGCACCCATTCCTCTACCTCTTTTTTTGCAGTAACCTCTAACAAAATCAACTCTTCCGTGAGGCCTTGATCACGAATCTTCCTGGTAATTAAGTCTAGATTATCCTGAAGCTTCTATTTTTCATGAAACAAATTACCAAAATGTTGCCTATTCCATCTTTTCAACCTGTATTTAACATACTGAAGCCTCTTTGAGAAAGAGTACATGGCAGTACCATAAGTTGGCTTCCCAAGATCCCACCAGTAAGGTAGCATATCATGAAGAGATTCATCTCTAAGCCACATGAGTTGGAACTTAAAAGTCTTTCTTACACATCATTGAGGAATTTCAGCCACATACTTAATTTCCCAATGGTCAGAGCCACGAACATCCAAACTTTCTGAACTAATCATCCACCTGTCCCCAACCAAAAAATGGACACCAAAAATCTATCAAGTCTTTGTAAGATAGCGGCCTCACCAGTTCTCCTATTATTCCAAGTAAAGACTCCATTAGTTGGCTTGATATCAACTAACCTCAAAAGAGTCATATTATCCTACAAGAGCCTAGAGGAAGGCTTGAAATGAGCACTACCACCTCTCTTCTCTTCTAAATAAGTGACAACATTAAAATCTCCTACCAAGATCCAAGGCAAGTAAGGATCCAAAGACCTCACATATCTAACATGATCCCATAGCTGAGCCTTACCTTGAAAATCGATCGGAGCGTAAATATTAGAAAAAAGAACTTTTTCCCCTGACTCCAGATGAGAAGCAACACAAGAAATCGAGCCCCTACAGGAGATCCACCAAAAGGGACAAACTTTATAAGGATCTCAAAGACAAGCCACTCCACTAGAATTGCCAAAAGCACCCACACATTGACATTGACCATGACCCCAAATCTTTGAAGCCACACATAACATACTATCAATTGATAACTTAGTTTCCTGTAAGAAAACCACATCAGGAGAATTAATACGAACCAGATCCCGAATAGCCTTTTGTCAAGGGATGCTATTCATACCCCTCATATTCCAAGAAATAACTATCATCGTTGAGGTTGGGAGAAGTGAGCATCAATAGTTTTCACCGAACTAGCCTCAACCAATGTCTTTGCAGCTAGCTTCACCTTTTCTTGGTCCTTCCTACGACTGACCTTAACAGGTTTCTCAGGAATCCCCTTCTTAAAATATTTTTGTTGTACCCCCAAGATAGAGGAAGAAAACTTACTCTTACCTAAATCAGGGCCACCCCGAACCTCCAAGCTAACTTTACCATCACTAAAGGAGCCACCAAAATCTACTAACACCCCACCCCCCTCACATTGAGTCGGAACTGAAGGAGAAAGACCAGACACCAGCTGGGGATCCTGATCACCAAGCTGCTACAATCTCAAGATCACCAAAGGCTACTCCTCCAACAATTCCTTAGTACCATAACCAACCTCTACCTGTATGATAGCTGGAAACCCTTCCTCCTGAACTAATTCTTCTAAAACCTCAAATATGTTGAAAATTTCCTCTTCTTTCCTATCTTGGATAGGTCTCTTTTGACCCCAACCATGATTGTGAGATTTAACTAGAACAAAGCCATCTTTGTTCACTACCACTCCCTGCATGGGAGCCTTACCCTTTTCCACCCTCAGATTAGACTGAGTACCCACATTACCTGCACCCCTTGGCCCAAGAGCCTAAGGACACCTCTGCTATAGATGCCCATATTCATGACATAATCGGCATCGAAAAGGAAACATTTCATAATCCAATGGTTGAGTCCAGAAATTAGAGCCAATGATCAAATCAATAGAATCAGGCAGAGGTTGACTCAATTCAATCTCAACACAAACCCTCGCATGGGAAAATATCCTCTTATCCGTAGTATGTTGGGAGGGACCAATAGGCTTACCCAGCAGTAAAGTGATTGATTGTAATATATCATATCTCCAACATTCCAGTGGCAGTCGAGGGAGGCGAACCCAAACCAGGATCCTAGAAGGAAAATCTTCTACCAAAGTAAAGCCTACATGCCATGGTTTTATGAAAAGACCAACTTGGTTATAAAAATAATGCCCCCCTTCAAATTCCTTATTTTGATTTGAGATGTATGAAAAATCTACCAGAAAGAAATTATTCACAGCCAACAAAACATCAAAGTCACCCTCCGAAGACCATGTCTTATGGATCCAAGTGTCCAAGAAAGCATGAGAAACCCTCATCCCCATAAACTTACAAATCAAAACATGCTTACTATAGTAATCCAAATCATTAGCAACCACCTTCGATTGTATCACCAACATAGGACGAACATGACCCCGTTCCAGACAACCATTTATCTTTTGCAATTTAAAGGAATTAGATCTTTCCAAACCCTCTCCAAATGAAACCTCATCACCAACTTCCGTCATAATCACATCCCCCTTCCCTTAACCAATAGGAGTACTCATTTTCATTGAAACCCCACACCATAAAATACCAGCTAAGAAACCCCAAACCAACACCAGACTGCCAGCCTCCACCAGTTCGCAAGCAAAAGAAAATACCAACAAAACACCACCCTAAACAAGCAATCAATGAAAGATCCACCTAGCCAGCAATAACAATGAAGAAACAAGGAAGAAAACACATGAGAAAGAGAAAGCTATTGAAGAACAGCCCCGACGGCTGCACCAAACCCCAACCACTCACACCAATGCCAAGCCAAATCAACCTGCGCTCAGAAGAAAATAGTAACAGGCCACCCTTGGCCCCTACCTGCACCCCACCAAGATCTCGCCCACGTACTCAGTCACCACAAGACTTGGACCAGAAATGGCTAGGGCACGGGTGCCCTAGCGCACCCACAGACTCTCGATAATGACATCAATTGTTTGTTTGAATTAATGCTTTGATTTAAATAGTCTTACTTTAGTTAGACTCAATTAATAGGAAATTTTGACAACCAAATGAGTATGCATTTAATAGTACTAGGAATAGGTATTTTTTTAGTAGGGATTTTACTAGTTAAGAGAAACAATTAATTGGAGAACAAAAAATGAAATGAGAATTGAAACTGAGTTAATTGAAGCCTTATGAATAATTGTAATTTTTTAATGACATTATTTAATTAAATCTATACTATGAATGTGCTTACACCATCCCTAGTTATGCTTGAATTCTCAATGAAACCTACATGATATTAGAGTAAGTTTCAAGTCTAAAACTTGTTCATGTCACATAAGGAACAAGGGTTCTTAATTAAAATGTTTGGTGGATAATGTAAACTAATGATTTGTGAGATATTCTATGTAGATTCAAGCTATAATTTTATGTTATGTTTAAAATAATATTTCTATCATTATTCTTATTTAACTTAACACTATTATATAATACATAACTTTCACTAGAATGTTTTGCATGATTTATTTGAATTAGAACATTAGCTCCAATCTCTATTGCAAGGATACTTTTAATGATTTTATATTTTATATTTTAAATATTTCTTAATTTTTTAATTATTACTAAAAAAATAATACCTATATTATTATGTAACAAATTTCTCTTATCATATTTGTGAAAATTGAATTTATCTTTTCTAGTTGAAAAAATGACATATATGTGGAGTGTAATGATTTTTTTAGATTTTCTAGGATGGTCATAAACTAATTAAACAAATATAGGTCTTACATAAGCTAAATAGTTGAAATTAACATTACAATTATGCATATTCATATAGATTTTATGCAATATAGAAACCAATTTCTTCATTGGCTAAGGTGATTTCCTTAGATTTTAAAATTTTAATAGTTGATCTATAGGTTTTTAATTACTCAACATAATAGTGGGGTCTTTTATCCACCAAAATGATGAAAAATGTATGCATCCTATAAAATATTTTGATCAAACTCTATAGGTAGAAAATGGTTAGCCACTCTAATGATGCACAATTTAAATGAAATGAGAGAGAATTTGATCAATTTAAGCATTATGGTGATAAAATGAACTTAATTTTTCTCTAAAGGCCTTCTACATTAAGTGATAAAAGGTCACACAAATAAAAGAAAAATTATCTTAGATTTTTAAAAGACATGCTCTATTGTAATATCATGTTAGAGTTTTCAAATACATGCAATAAAAATTGACCTAAGAATAATTTATCATTATTATAGACATTGAAAAATGTCTCGAATGATATCATACACTCGAAACAGGTTTATTAACATCATTTCCTCTTTAAACCCATCCTCTTTTCGCTTAAGTATTAAAATAACCTAGCTAATTTAATTAATGGCATCATTTTCATCCATTAACCTAATTCATCAATTTAGGTTAATTCATTCCCCCTTCACGCTAACATTTCATCTCATTAAATTAAATAAATCAAAATATTTAATTTTATTTCCTATGTCATCTTATTTAATTAAGTAACCCTAAGTTATTTAATTAAATATCATTTTCATCTCTCCCCATTAATTAAATTATTTAATTTAATGAATATCACTTTAATTCTTCAAATTCCCTAATGATTAAACCTTGTTTAATTAGCAATTAAACTATTTTTTTCCTCTAAAGGGGAATATTCCCATGGAATATTCGTTATCTCCCTTTTTGCACAATTAAAACTTTCTTTTAGTTTGCAAAATACCTTTTATACTCACCCATGATAATATTCTCTCTCCTCTAATCAACTCACCTAGCTTCTTAAGTAAGGTAAACCTTTAACCTTTTAAACAAGTCACCTTTAACCTGTGTGAGCTGTTCAAAAGTGTTGGAAGTGGAATTACTCTAAGAGGGGGAGGGGGGGGTTGAATCAGAGTAATGTATAAATTAAAACTTTTTATGACTTGAAGTGAAAATTTTAACTGCTTGAACAAATGAGTGACTTATATAAGCAATTTGAAAACTGAGATTGTTTTCTAATCAACTTAACCAAACATAACACGAATTCTTAATAACTCATATCAAAGAATGCTATACATTGTTCACATAATGTTGAATGAACAACCTTTTAATGCTTTCTTTTACAAAGGACACCAAACTTAGCACTAATAGAAAAATTTAACATTCATACATTGAACATGAACAATTAAACTTTGAACTTTTAGACAACTTCAAACTATGATAATGTATCAGAGCATTGCATGAACCAATTTGACAAAAAACTTAAGCAAGATAAGCACAAATCACACAAAAGAGAATCATAAAGCTTTGACGAGTGGAAAACCCTCTTGGGGTAGAAAAACCACTCCAAAATTCCTTACAGGCTTATTTCCAAATTGATTACAATATTTTTCAGAGCACCAACTCTATAACAATTTAGGAGCACCAACTTCAGTACGAGCACCAACTCCTTTACAAAGTTTCTCAATAACCATGTAAACTATCAGGACCTTATAACTGCATTATTTTTGCAATTACAAAATCTCAATAGAGTACATATAAAAGATATACAATAATGCCCATCATAATATGTACTGAATGAAATAGTACCAATATTATCTCACTAAAATATGGAATCTTTGTAATAAGGGCTAGAGATATAAACACTGTAAACTCTCTTTTTTAATTTTTTGAAATTACAAAGATATCACTATAATAAACCCTTATTCTCTTTTCAACAACACTCTATTGTTTCATTCCAATATTTGTCACACTACAATTGCTAAAGATTCCATACTTTTTATAGAATGGAATAAACCTTATTCACATATTGCAAACCCTTCATTCCAAAATTTTGAAACCCTTCAGTTAACTAGGGTTTGTCAAAAACTAAAAAATGCATTTGTGTAAACCTCAAAAACCCTCAAGTTTGAACTTCAAGTTCAAAATAGTTTTAGATTCAGTTATGATTAATGAAAACTCAAGATCTCTTTAAAAACTGAAACTAGAAAGGAAGTAAGCAGTACGAAACTTAAAGAATATTATTTTTTTGTTTTTACTTTTCCATTCACTAGATTTACCTTCGAAAGATCAAAGCAATGTAAAGATATTACCTTCTATTATGGCAGATCAAACTGCAAACAAAATCCCATAATATTTTCTATTACCTTTGCTTCCGGCTCATGGAGAGTCCACCAACTAACTTTCCACCATTCATAAACTACCATACCTAAAAACCAAGCTCGAATACTAGCTAGAACACACTGTGATTGAGGTTGTAACCTCTCCATGGCAGCACTAGGATTTTTATTTATAGAAAAACCAAAAAGACATAATGATTTCCCTAACATTCTTCTGAATCAAGACTTTAGATTTCCTTTTCAAAAATTGATAAAACTTGAAGTCCGAGAGGACTTTAGAAAACATCATAATAACCTTTTAATCATTGTCAAAGACTTTATTATTGCTATCAAAAAATTGACCACACAAAATATGAATGATTCCTTCAACTGTTCCCAAATTTCCATGGGCCAATACAAATAAATAATCATTATTAACATTATATAATATGGTACGCCTGGCTAGAAATGGAAATGTAAACCATATCACATGTGAAGAGCCCGATTACTCCAAGTTAAGACCAACTTATAACTTAAGTCAAAATAAATGAAACTAAAAGACCAAACAAATAAGGTGTAGCCTGATGTAATGTAGTCGGTATGCAAAGTGAGGCTTGTCCAACAATGTATTGTGAAACAACCAATGTCAAAGTATGAAAGTTGATACAAATAAGATTCCAATGTGACACCAATATCCATTTAAATGGCTTATATTTTAATCACCAAAAGGCCGACATGTATGTAATTATTTAAATTTTTAACCATAAGTCCTTGAAGTCTGATACATGTGACTTTATTTACCAATAGAAACCATAGGAGCCTAATCTCATTTACAAAATATAAACCACTGATGCCAAAGAGTATTGTTAAAATTTGATAACAAAGAGCTCGATAATTACCAAGGACAAATACAATATGTACCGTTGTGAAGGATTTTAACACCAAATGAAACCAATGTTGAATCCAAGTAAACCAATATAATGCAAGTGATAAAATATTTCCTTGGTGAAAGATACTCAAAGAATCATGTTCTAATATAACCTGTATGTGTCTCAACAAAATCAAGTAGAGACTGAAAATAGTCATGCCAATGTAAGTACCAATCAAAATCATTAGACCAATTTTAGTTTTAGAACAACATGATATCACTTGATCATCAACCCCATGTATATATCCTCTACACATGAATCCAACATGATTAGTACTGCAAAAAAAAATTGAAGGTATCTGAAGCACTGTCCATCAAGTACTGAATTAGTCCAACCAAGGTAACAACAACTGAAAAATGCAAGAGTATCCAAACTGTTATAAATACAACTAAATAGACCATTGAATATATAATCAACACATGCTTAATCACAACCAACACAACAATGTAGACCATCTGTGTATCATCTATTACCCAAAGCAATCAATATGTACAAAAAAGCTGAAATATGAGACCAATCTTAGACTATGTACATCAACTGTGACCAATATGAATATCACCAAAGCCTGTTTTGACATCAAGGACAAGCAATCACAATAGACAACTGCAATCCAACAAAAAGAATGTTTGGGTAAAATGTGATCCCTTGATTAAATCCCATCATACATTCTCATATGTTGATAATAATCCATGATCCATGCCTCAACTTCCTTTCATCCTTGACCATTGATTGATCCTTTTGATCTCAACCCTCCATTTCTTGTTTGTTCTCCTATAAATAGAACACTATTTGGAGACAAATGGATACATATTTCAATTGTAGAGTCATGTAGTTGAATTCACTCACATTGACACTCTCAATTTACTAAATTTTAGCTTATTTTATTTTATTTTAGTTACATAATAGCTTCAAGCACCCATTAATGGCTTCCATGCATCCATCTTAGTTTGTTTTTAAATTAGGGTTTCCATCTTTTAGCTTATAATTAGCTTAGATTAGCTTAGAAATTTCATAATTAGATAAATTTTATCATGGAATCATGTTAATTTAGCTTGCATCATGTTTAATTTAGCATAAATAAGGTTTTCATCAATTTTCACAATGGCTTCATTGATTATCTTCCATATAATCGATTGAAATAGGTTCACTAATAACAATATTGGGAAAGGGTCATTGTTCCACATCAACACAATACCAATTCCAAACTAAGGTAAGTTTCAAATTGGTTAGAGTAGGAATTTAACTATTTTCATAGTTTGTAACTTTCAGTTTTAGTAAATGCTTAGTTTAACTTTCAATTTGAATGATCTTGTTTGTGATTGAGGTGTAGTGGTTAAGTTATGCTTTGATTTGTCATGGATCAAGTGTAATTGACCCACCCTAACAATCCTTGTCTCACATTCTGGCACTAGGATGGTAAACCATCAATTAATAAATTTTTAGCTTAAAACTCTATTCTTTTTGCTTTTCGTAGAAAACAATGACACCAAAGTCAAGTACAAAATTATTCATTTGAAGTGTGTCGCCATATAGCAATGCTATTTCAATTTTAAACAATGGCGCTGATTAAATGCACTAACACTGATTTAAAATATGGTGATGCTAATTTAGTATAGAGGTTGTTGGAGACATGTGCCTCAAACTTACTGACTTGAATCTCCTAAAAGAGAAAAATTGGTGAGACACTTGGAATATTTTGTTGATGAGCAGCTTAGTTCTGAAGGCTCAAAGTGATCATATCGGTGAGATTAATGGTCGATCTTGCCGAAATAAGTCGTCGGTGTGTCCTGAACTATTGGCATAAGATTCCTAAGACCCAAGAATGTTGGACCGACACCTTTGTTCTTGTCAATGGATCTATTCCAATTGAATGTTGGTGTGAGTCTTGCCAATGTGTGTGGTCTTGATGTTCTTTTGAGAAATCAGGGAGACTTGGACTATTGTTGTAACATCTCAAAAATTCACCGATAGTGTTGGTAATGTTGATGGACTTGAAGGAAAACTGTGGTTAAATAGGGACTGACTTGGGTTGATTGTTGAGGTGTACAATGGTCATTTGAGGACTATGCTGAGTAGGTAGTGAATTTCTTATGACTGGTAAGATCGATAGTTGCTCAACATAGGAAACTGAAAAAAATTGTTTGTATAGAGAATGAATTGATCATGGATTTTTCTATACAATGCAACATATTGTAACTGGTTATTGATTCAATGGATGAATGATCTATTATAGTTCTTCATTGTATGTTGTATAAGCATTGTAATAGTGACATAAAAAAAAAATCAGGATTTTTCTGTGCAAGGTTGATCAGGGAAATGTTGCTATTGTGAAATTGACATCTAAAAGTGAAGTTGGAATGTATGTATTAATTCATTTATTGCAATACAAGGATACTTTACTTGGTGTGTGGGTTTTTCTCCTGTAATGTTTTCCCACATTAAATAATGGTGTTCAATTCTTTGTATGATTTTAATTTTTTGTTCTATTATTCCAATAATGTGCATCTTTAATGAACTGTAATTGATTTTGAACCTATAGTCTACACTATTCCTCTTTGTATTACCATTGAGAAGGTGATTCCGCACCTTTTCTTTCCTTACAATGGGTATCAGAGCCTGGCTAGTTGTATTATCCTTGTGGGAAGGGTTGGTTCTTTTTGTCAATTCTGAAATAGGAGTTTTGTAGAAAATTTGTAATCTCGATTGCAGATTAAGATGTCAAGCACATCAAGAAAGATTGAAATTGGAAAATTCAATGGTAGCAATTTTAATTTGTGGAAACTCAAAATGAAGACCTATTGGTGGATTGTGATCTTTGGCTTGCTATGCTTGGAAAGAAACCTTATAGCATGAAGCAAGAAGATTGGGACCTCATAGATAGAAAAGGAAAAGGGTTGATAAGACTCTATTTAGTAGACTTCATTCTCCTAAACGTTCATGAAGAGAAATATGCATCTTCTTTGTGGAAGAAGCTTGGAGACATTTATCAGGGCAAGTTCTTGGTGAATAATCTATTCTTAAGGAAGAAGTTGTACTCTTTGAAAATGGAGGAAGGGGCATTTGTAGCTGATCATCTAAATACATTCAACATGTTGATTGCTCAGTTAACATCTGTGAGTGTGAAAATAGATGACAAATATTGTTGTATGCTCTTGTTGTGTTTTTTGCCCGATTATTGGGATAATTAGTGATGGTGATTGGGAGCATGACAACCACTTTCAAGATGGAAGATGTGGTTGCTTCTTTGCTATGAAAAGAGACGCAAAGGAAATCTTCTGAAATGGTGGAGGCTCTTGTTGTTTGAGGTAGATCAAAAGAAAAAGGAAAGAAGGATAAGAATTCCAAATCAAAATCAAAAGGGAGATCAAAGTCTCTTGGCAAGAATTCAAAGGTGAAGTGTTGGAACTATGGGCAACCTAGTCACATTCGAAAGGAATGCAAAGAGGAGAAAAAGAAGAAGAACTCTTCTGATAATGATTCTTCTCAGAGTGAAGCAAATGCCTTCATTGAAGCTTTGGTGACTCAAACATTAGATGATGTCTAGCTGATTGATTCTGGAGCATCTTTCCACATGAAATCTCATAGAGACTAGTTTACAAAGTATGAAAAATATGATGGTCTAGAAAGGTGTATTTAGCAAGTGATTCATCTCTAGAAATTGTTGGTCGTGGAAGAGTTAGAATTTAATTTCCTGATGGAATAATTAAGGGAATTAATGGTGTAATGCATATACTAGGTCTAATTCAGAATTTACTTTTTGTAAGCAAGCTGAATGATGTTGGAGTACAAGTCTCATTCTCAAGCAATGGCTGCAAAATGACTAGAGGCTTGATGGTGTTGGCTAGGGGTGTTTGAATTGGTACTCTGTACAAGCTGGATGCACTTGTTATTCAATGTAACAGTGTCTCTGCAAAGTCACAAAAGGTTGTTCATGTAGAGAAGGAGACTAAAGTCCCTATAGGGGAAAATTCTTTGGAAATTAAACTTCCTGCAGAGAAGACTATGCTCTAGCATCAAAGGCTTGGTCACATTGGTGAAAAAGGTCTAAAATCCTTGAAAAATAAAAACCTAGTTGAGGGGTTTGAAGATTGTAACCTAGAATTTGAATTTTGTGAACATTGTATATATGGAAAACATCATCGTGTTTCTTTTTACTCTAGTCCTCAAAAATCTTCTAGTGTTCTAGATTATATTCACTCTAATGTTTTTGGTCGAGTAAATGTTCCTTCCTTATGAAAATCAAGATACTATGTTTCTTTTATTGATGATTATTCAAGAAGGGCACATTTGTATATTTTCTAAAAAGTAAATTAGAAGTGTTCAGTCAGTTTAAAAAGTTCAAAAACTTGGTTGAAAATCAGACTGGTAAGAAAATTAAATGCTTGAGGACAGATAACGATGGTGAATTTTGTTCTACAAATTTTGAAAGGTATTGCAAAGACCATGGAATTAAAAGGCATAAAGCAACACCTTACACTCTGCAGCAAAATGGAGTTGTTGAAAGGTTGAACATGACATTGATGGAGAGAGCGAGAAGTATGTTGAGCAATGTTGGTCTAGAGCAGAAGTTTTGGGTTGAGGTTGTGGCTACATCATGTTACCTGGTAAATTGATCTCCCTCTTTGGCACTTGTTGATAAAATGCTTATGGAAGCTTGGTCTAGAAAGAAGCCCTCTCTAAGGCATGTTCATGTCTTTGGCTGTGAAGCATATGTTTATGTGCCAAATGAGAAGAGATCTAAGTTGGAGAACAAAGCGGTTAAGTGTATCTTCATTGGATATGACATTGGTGTGAAAGGATACAAACTTTGGAATCTTGTAACTGAAAAGGTTGTATACAACAAAAGTATAATCTTTCATGAGCTGAAACCTTCTTCAATGGATCTATAGTCAAGGATGAAAGAAGACAAGGAGGAAAATGATGTTGTCAAAATTCCTCTAACACTAGAAACAGAGGAACAATAATTGATAGTGTACTTGGATTTGAGGAGAGTTCGAGTGTCTTTGAGAGTTCTGAACAAGAAGAAGAACCACAACCTCAGCCTCTACCTGTGAGGAGGTCTACACATGAGAATCAACAACCTGAAAGGTATGGTTTTTCCATGTTGGATGCAAACTATGCTTATGATTTGATTACAAATGTTGATGAGCCTAGGACTATGAAAGAGGCAATTGAAACACCTGATTTAAACTCTTGGTTGGAAGCCATGAATGAAGAAATGGCATCATTAGAGAAGAATGAAACTTGGAGTTTGGTGCTCTTTCCTGAAGGAAGAAAAGCTATTGGTTGTGAGTGGGTATTTAAAAAGAAAATCAGTCTAGATGGCATTGTTGAAAAGTATAAAGCGAGGTTGGTCATGAAGGGGTATTCCCAAGTAGAGGGAATTGATTATGGAGAAATATTTTCTCTTGTAGCTAAGCTGACATCTATCGGATTTCTTTTGTCACTTGTAACAACATATGAATTAGAGATTGAACAGATGGATGTGAATATAAAATTTCTTCATGGTGATCTTGAAGAAGAAATTTATGTCTTTGTGGAAAAAGGTAAAGTAAATATGGTTTGCAAGTTAAAGAAATCTCTGTATGGTTTGAAACAATCACCTAGAATGTGATACCAAAAATTTGACACATTTTTTTTGTCATTGGGTTTTGTAAGATCGAAATTGGATCATTTTGTATAATTCAAAACTAAAAATGATTGTGTTCTTATTATTTCCCTCTATGTTGATGATATGTTGTTCATATGGAATAGCAAGTTTATGATTTCTGATCTAAAATCTCAGTTGTCTGCAAAGTTCAAAATGAAAGATCTTGGTACAGTAAGGTATATTTTGGGGATGGAAATAATTAGGTACAAAAAGAGTAGGAAGCTCTAGCTCAGCCAGAGTAAGTATATTGGCACTGTTCATGAGAGATTAAGACTGATTGCAAGCAACTAGTTGTCCCAATTTTGCAGGGAATGAAACTATCTATTAAAGATTATCTAAAATCTCCTACTAAGATGGAGGACATGACCATAGTGCCTTATGCAAGTGCAGTTGGTAGTTTAATGTATGCAATGGTTTACACAAGGCTAGACATTGCCCAAGTAGTGGGAGTACTTACCTAGTATATGGTGAATCCAGGAAGGCCACATTGGGATGTTGTGAAAAGAGTTTTTAGATATTTAAAAGGCACATCTCAGTATTATTTGTGCTATCATGGTAGCTTCATTGGATCAAAAAGATCACTTAACATTTGAGGCTATGTGGATTCTGATTGGGCAAGGGAAATTTATAGCCAAAGATCCACTAGTGGATATGTTTTCATGTTGAATGGTGGTGCAGTTAGTTGGATGAGCAAGCGGCAGGATATAGTTGCTCTCTCGACTACTGAAGCTGAGTATATAGAAGCAACACACACCTGCAAATAAGTTGTATGGCTTAGACGTTTGTGTTCTAACATTGGGTACAGTGTAGGGAAAATTACAATTTGTTGTGACAGTTAGAGTGCTATTTATTTGGCTAAAAATCCAACTTTTCATGCTAGGATGAAACATATTGATGTGTAGTATCATTTTGTATGAGATATGGTGGAGGATGGAAAGGTCTATTTAGAAAAAGTGGACACTCTGGAAAATGTTGTAGATGCATTGACAAAACTAGTGAGCACAGAAAACTACAGGCGGTGTGCTATTTCGATGGGCCTTGAAGCCCATGAATCTCAGTAGTTTCAGAATGCTCTGGAGGTGTCAGTAAGATCTTCATCAAGTGGGAGATTGTTGGAGACATGTGCCTCAAACTTACTGACTTGAATCTTCTCAAAGAGAAAAATTGGTTAGACACCTGAAATGTTTTGTCGATGAGCAACTTAGTTTTGAAGGGTCAAAGTGATCAAATTGGTGAGATTAATGGGTGATCTTATCGATGGAAGTCTTCAGTGTGACCTAAACTATCAGCACCATATTCTTAACTCTCAACAATGATAGAAGTCTGGTTGAAGAGTTATTTCGAGGAGACTCTTATTGATGGTCATGCATGGGTCAGCGTCGGGGCAACAATGGTCTTTGGTAAGAATTGAGAATGTTGTACTGACACCTTTTTTCTTTTCGATGGATCTATTCCAATTCAACGTCAGTGTGACTCTTGCCAATGCACATGGTCTTGATGTTTTTTTGAGACATCGGGGAGACTTGGGATATCGTTGTGACATCTCAAATAGTCACCAATAGTGTTGGTCATGTCAATGAACTTGAAGGAAGACTGTGGTTGAATAGGTACTAACTTGGGTTGACTACTGAGGTGTATGATTGTCATTTGAGGACTGTGTTGAGTAGGTAGTGACTATCTTGTGACTGGTAAGATTGATAGTTGCTCAACAGAGGAAACTGAACCAAACCATTTGTATAGAGAATGAATCGATCATGGCTATTTCTATACATTGCAATGTAATGTAACCAATTATGGATTTGATGGTTGAATGATCTGTTAGAGTTCTTCATTGTATGTTGTATAATCATTGTAATAGTGGGAAATAAAAAAAGATTAGGATTTTTTTGTTCAAGGTTGATCAGGGAAATGTTGCTACTATGAAATTGACATATGAAGGTGAAGTTAGAATCTATGTATGCAATTCATTTATTGCAATACAAGTAGACTTTACTTGGTGTGTGGTTTTTTCTCCCATAAGGGTTTTCCCACATTAAATACTAGTGTTCAATTCTCTGTATGATTTTAATTGTCTATTTTGTTATTCCAGTAATGTGCATCTTTAATGACCAATGTGCATCTTTAATGACCTGTAATTGATTTTGAACCTATAGTCTACACTATTCCTCAAAGAATCAGCATTAGGAAGGAAATTCCACAATTTTTCTTTCCTTACAAGTATCGAAGAATTCAAATGGAGACACCCCCAAATTCATTAGAGTGATGCCCATCAAAATCTTGACATTATCGTTCTCTCAGTTTTTGTTGTAGAGCGATGCCCATTTTCACCAGAGCAATGCCCATACTTCAAATCATGCTACTATCATGCACAATGATGCCTAACTAGGGTAAGAATTTTTATGATCTTTTTTTTGACAAGTGCTTTGATTTTCTTGATTTTTCTAATCACTAATGCAATTCTAACTATGTTTTGGTTGTTGGACTTACAGGGTTTTGTAGCTTGAATGAGATGGACCTAAAGTGAAGAAAACTTTCTTATCTTAAAATTTTGTGATTGTAACAAGCATTTGACATTATGGGGCAATTATAACCCAACTTTTATGCTTTCCACTTTCTGTTGTAGGACCTCACTAGATTTCAATTGGGTTTAGAAAGAATACTCAAATGGGATTAAAATTGAACCGTCATCTCATCATTGTCTTTTGGGTTTAAAATTGAACAAAACAACTTCATATTTCATTTGGTGCATAAAATGAAGAAATCTTAGCTTTAGGGGTTAAAATTTGCAATTGTTTGTTATGTTTTGTGATTCACAACATTGTTCTTGAATGTGTATGTAATTCTCTTGTGCCATTTGGTGACCTTGAGAAATAGAAACATTCTTCAACACTTTGTATAATCACCTACATCTTTCACTTTGGATCAAAACTGAACCCCTTTATGAGTGTGAGAAAACACATAGCATGTGTTCTCTCTTTTTTCATACAAATGAAGATAATTGAACTATAGATGTAATTCCTCACTATTGTT
>VDFB02261287.1:0-64875 GCA_007258455.2 Sequoia sempervirens | reverse complement strand
TCCACTTTTCAACGATAAGTGACTACAATAAACCACATGTTCAATGGGGTAAGTACATCAACAATAAACAAGAGCAACTTACTAGTGGTACTACCATCCAATGCTACAATGTTAGCTCATGCATAAACATGTCGAAATAGAGTTAATATATGCTGTTATAAATTGTTGATAAAGATATGTATTATCAATTTAAGTGTTGATGTAAAATAGAATTGTTGAAACACCCCAAATAGTGTTAAATAACATGAATAAACCCAATCGGCTTGAAACAACAGTGAAATACCTTAACATGAATGATGAAATATATGTTGCTACAGGTTTGATGTTACTTTATAAACACATTGTAACATGCCTGGGTAGCAAGGAAGACACTAAAAAATCTCACCAAGACACTTCAATCACACACCCAAGTTACAACTTTACTTGAAACGCTCCAAAACATGTCCAAACATGAGATAAGGAAAGGTATATTAGTCTTCAATAAAATTTCAAACATACGCAAGTCTGAAACAAAATGTTCCTATTGTTGGTACAAAAAGTACAAGAACAATAAAGAGCAACAAACCCTTCATATAACCCTTTCTCCACCAAAATAATGCATTGAAATGTGTAAGGAGGATAGGGAAACTCCACAAAGTGAAATATTTCATAAAACTTGGGCACTTTCACCAATACTTCCTATGCCCTCCCAAGAATGTACAACTCAGCATGGTCAAGTGTACAACTAGCTTGATAAAGCTACAACATCCTCCAATAGTACGACCTACAAAGGGTTTATATGGCACCAAGAAATAACAAATAATGTTCAATCAAAACCTTTATACCTACTATAAATTGTATGGCCAAATTTGAAGGGTATGGCCAACTAAGCCTCCTCTTCAAATTGTCTCAAACATATAAATAAAAACTCTAAAAACTAAAAGCATTTACACCATAAATTTATAATTCAAACTCTGCAAAAATCTTCATCTCAGCGACACAAATTTGAAACTTCAATTTAATGCACAATGGCGATCTCTATGTGAAATCACTCAGCTAGCTAGGAGGAATTTTTGTCCCCAAAACCAACAACCCCAAGAGAGCCTTTGATGAAGATGAAACTCACTCACAACCCAAAACCACAAAACTCATATTACAAGACTTCATTTTAACAATTAATTCAAAATCGACAAATACTAGTGTCAATTTAAAACCGGTATTTGATTACATTTAACAATTTATTCCAAATTTGAAAAAAAATAAAAATATCTTATATCAATTTCATGAAAATTTACATTACATTGTCAGGCAATTCCTTTTCCTTTTTGACTCTTTAGCTTCAACTCTTCTTCTTCCCTCAGATGCTCTGATCAGGTTCCCATATTTTGAAAACATGCTAACACATTTTTTCCATACCACATGGCTCAATCCATCTCTCTAGTCTGCATCAAATCAACTCCTCTTTTGGCTCACCCTTTCTGAAGTACACACACATTATCTACTCAAGGGTCTTCCTCGGTATTATTATGTGGTTTCCAACTTGTTGATTCATATCGCCCTTTTGAAACATCCCCTTGTGTTGCCTCCTTACCACTTCAACTGTCAACTTTTGATCGGTAGTCTTCATAAGAAATTATAGGGGCATTTAAAATTTTCCTTGATTCCTACTCAAGCAACATGTATGTTAGTGTTGAATTAAAATTCCTACCCATTCGATGCAACCTCTACTCAAGCTTCACTACGCGACCTTTTCTTTTCTGCATTCATATCTCTTACACCGCCTCCCTTTGTATCAGACACGTTTCCACATATCTACTTGAATTTATTTATATTTTTTTGTTGTGCATTTAATCTTTATTCAGCCCTCATAGCTTCCCCATATTCTATACAAATATACTGATTTGTGGTCCAAGAATCCTCTCTCCCTACGGGCACCTCTCTTCCCATTCACATTTCTTCTCCACACGAGCTCTTCCTCACTTGGCGCTAGATTTTTATAAGCTTATGTTTATGTTTTGCAATAGTCTTGACATCAATGGAAATGTCTTAGTTTGTTATCTAAAACCACACCCTCCAATGTCATCTTCCTGGCGCATCTTTATCCTCTCACTATCCTCCATTGATGTCGAGTTCTTATTAACTTTCAAATGTGCATCTCCTTTGGCACAAGAATTTGGGGTCTTCAATATATTTTCATTTACTTCAGCAGCCCCTCTACCTTCTTTTTTTCGCGCCCCTCCCTCATTTACCAAACAATGCAATTAAAATAAAGTTCCATCTAGAATTTGAAAGGTAAAGCATCCTCATTCCTGGTAGATGAATCAAACCACAAATTCCTCTCAAATATTTTACATTATCTTTCCAATTTACATATTTAATCCATAAATTGACCTTTCCAACTTCTCAATTATAATTTGATTGAAATTTAATTCAAATAAATGAAATATAGAAGAATTTGAACAATTTCATTAAACGATCACCGAAACCAAATGGAACTACCAAAGGAGAAAGAAAAATAAAACCAAAACAAACAAAAAAATTGTTGATGCAAATTGCACATTGACCCGGGATGCTCCTGCATAAGACACACAAGGTAAGAAATTTATGAGCATGTGCTCACAAAGGTGGAGCTAAGTAATAGAATCACCCTTCGAGACTACAAGTAATCTCCGACGAACTCCATCACTGATAGTCTGACCTCCTCCGCCAAATTTTCTTCCTCTTCTACTCTCCATGCCCTCCTCTGGCATGTCTTCACTACTCTCAAATCTTGCAACCTCCATGCTGCAATCGTACCTTGATCCTCACAAAGATTCCACTTCATCCATTGTAATCTTCCATTACCACAACACTTTCCTCTACGCCTTCCGCTCTCAACCATTCAAGACTCCACACACCTGCAACAATACTTTTGAGCTTCTCTTGCACTTCCAACTCTACGCTTTCCAACCCTCAACCGCTCGGGACACCACACACCTGCAATGGTAATTTTGAGATTCTCACTCGCATTTCCACTATCCATAAGTTTCGTCACAAGCTCCCTCACATTTGAAAATTTGCTTGTGCCCCCAAAACCTTTGCTCACTTCCCTCTCCACTCGCAGTTCCTGGTGTGAACCGCCTCTCTCTCAGCACTCTATTCACACACTCAAGACCACTAGCTTTGATACCACTTGATGGAGATGAAACTCACTCACAACCCAAAACCATAAAACTTAGATTATAAGACTCCATTTTAATGATTAATTCAAAATCAACAAATACTGGTGTCGATTTAAAATCGATATCTGATTGCATTCAACAATTTATTCCAAATTTAAAAACAAATAAAAATATCTTTATATCAATTTCATGAAACTTTACATTGCATTGTCAAGCAATTCCTTTTCCTTTTCGACTCTTCAGCTTCAACTCTTCTTCTTCCCTTAGATGCTCTGGTCAGGTTCCCATATTCTAAAAAACATGTTAACGCATTTTCACCATACCACATGGCTTGATCCATCTCTGTAGTTTGCATCAAATCGACTCCTCTTTTGGCTCGCCCTTTCTGAAGTACACATACATTATCTACTCAAGCGTCTTCCCCAACATTATTATGTGGTTTCCAACTTGTTGATTCCTATCGCCCTTTTGAAACAGCCCCTTACGCTACCTTCTTACCACTTCAATTGTCAACTTTTGATCGATATTCTTCATAAGAAATTATAGGGGTGTTTAAAACTCTCGATTCCTACTCAATCAATATGAATGTTAGTGTTCAATTGAGATTCCTACCCATTCGATGCAACCTCTACTCAAGCTTCACTACGCAACCATTGCTTTACTACATTCATATCTTTTAAACCGCCTCCCTTTGTATCAGACACATTTCCATATATCTACTTGCATTCATTTATATTTGTTTGTTGTGCATTTAATCTTTATTTAGCCCTCATAGCCGCCCCATATTTTATACAAATACACTCATGTGTATTCCAAGAATCCCCTCTTCCTACGTGCACCTCTCTTCCCATTCACATTTATTCTCCATGCAAGATCTTCCTCCTTTGGTGCTAGATTTGTATAAGCTTATGTTTTTGTTTGCAATAGTCTTGGAATCGATGGTAATGTCTTAGTTTGTTGTCTAAAACCACACCCTCCAATGTCCTCTTCTTGGCACGTCTTTATCCTCTCACTATCCCCCATTGATGTCGAGTTCTTATTAACTTTCAAATGTGCATCTCCTTTGGCACGATAATTTGGGGTCTTCAATATATTTTAATTTACTTTAGCAACCCCTCTGCCTTCTTTTTTCGTTCCCCTCCCTTATTTACCAAACAATGCGATTAAAACAAAGTTCCATCTAGAAGTTGAAAGGTAAAGCATCCTCATTGTTGGCTGATGAATCGACCCACAAATTCCTCTCAAATATTTTACATTATCTTGTCAATTTACATATTTAATCCATAAATTGACCTTTCCAACTTCTCAATTAGAATTTGATTGAAATTCAATTCAAATAAATAGAATATAGAAGAAGTTGAACAATTTCATCAAACAATCACCAAAACCAAATGGAACTATCAAAGGAGAAAGAAAAATAAAACCAAAGCAAAACCAAACCGAAACTTTTTTGTTGATGTCGGTTGCACATTGACCCAGGATGCTCCTGCATTAGCTTTTGTCCTCAAAATTGGAAGAACTCAAGTTCATTCCAATGACATAAAAATAGCATTCGTTAAGTCCATCTTCCAAATGAGCCCACATCCTCCTTACATAGCTTTATGAAGGAAAATATTCAATTTTAAAATATAATAATTCATTTTTCTCTCACAAAGACCTTTTAAGAAAATTAGTATTAATTTTCATGAGAAAAGACACCCCAAACCTAGGTTTCCAACTTAAAAAACAACTTAACACCTTTCCAAGGAGCCATTACACTAAGTTGTCATTTTATTATTTTCAACATTAGACAACTTGAGTGAATATTTAATTAATAGTTCAATAATTAACCCAAGTTACAAAAGGCATTGAAATGATATTGAAATCAAACATTGATCATACTATCATGATACTAAAGACTTGGGATGATGATCAGAACCAACCAAGTGAGTTTCTAAAAATAGATTATTTCTCCAAGAAAATTGGAGAAGCCATCAAAAGTCAAATCATTTATGAAAGTGATGTAATGATCCATACTATCTATTGAACTTATTTCCCAAAACCAAATTCATTGCTAACCAACCCAAAGCACTCCAAGAAGTTTGGAGTTCTCCCCAACTTACCAAAAAACATAGGAAATTTTGAAAATTGAGTAAAATGCTCACAAATCAATTGTGCTTGAAATGGGGACACTACAAGTGGTTTATTTGATGTAGAAATTGTTTTGGTCACAAACATTTATTCTAAATTTATGTTTAAAAAAAGAACAAGTGCCATGTAGTGGTGAGTATTTTCCTATCTAGTATTGTAGTAATTGTATTTGTTGGTTGGTCGTCGATAAATTATTTGCGAAATATCAATTTAGGGGCAAGTTAGATAATAGTTTGAAATAATAGATAGTTGCAATTCATATATATTGTAACCACACAATGGCAAGTAACTTTTTGTATGATTATAATACAAGTATTTGTTGTGTATTTGATGGATGAGTCATGACAACAATTTAAAGGTTGACTACATAATAGTTTGAGATCAAATTATTGCAAGTTGAATATATCATGATTTTACTAGGTTTAAGAATTTTTAATTTTTAGGGTTGAATTTGACCCCTAGCTTCATTCATACTAAACACAACTATGATTGAAATAGTTGAAGTTGAGTTTGTTTATCAGAATAAATATTTGTAAAATATTGATGAGTAAATGATTTTTTTTAAACCTTTGCTTTTTATTGATTGATTATAAAAATTAAAACATAATTATTCAATATGTTGGCTCATAATGATCACAAGATATAAATTTAAATATTTAATTTTAAAAATTCAAGATTAAATAATAAATATAGTATGTTTGTTTCATTTTTTTAATTTGTGTATTAACAATATTATTATGAATATAAATTATATTAATTCTATAATTGCATATTTTAGATATATAAAATAATATTATCTAATATATTATAAAATATTTAATAAAGGATTTTAAAAATATATATTAATTATCATTAAATTAATTTTAATATAATTTTTTTAATTGAAAATTTTCAATTAAAAAATTTAGCTCAAATAAATAAATAACATGTTTATTTGAAATTTTAATTTTGGTATTAATAATATTATTAAAAATATAAATAGTTCTTCAAGATATATTTTTAACAAGTAAAAAATAATATTAGTAATATATTAAAAAATCAAAATATAAATTAAAAAATTAAACATATTAAAAACTTTACATAATCATATATGACAGAATAATATTAATTATTAAAATTATATAAATGTTAATATATTGATTTTATAAGCGTACATTTTATATTTTTAAAATAATATTATATAAATCCCTCGTTAATGGAGTCTTTAGTGTTCAGGCTAATAAAGCTTGCAAGAGCCAAACCAAATGGCACTCGCCCAAAACTGTGTGAGTAAAAATGAATTTTGATGGGGTTGCCAAAGGGAACTCAGGCTCATTCGAGACAAGGTGCATTTTCAAATATAGTAAGGGAGAAACCATAGCATAATTGAGCATCTCACTCTAACCCAAGTCAAATAATGAGGTTGAGATGTTAGCATTGTAGCATGCCCTGAAGGAAGGAGTGAAAAGGGGCATCAAGAATTTGTAAATAAAGGGTGACTCCCTCATAACCATTAATGAATTAATCGAAGGACAAGTGGTGAACTAGAAGCTAAATAAAATTTTGGTAGAATGTGTGGAGCTTCTTAGAATGAATGAATGAATGAAAGATTTTAATGACGTCCACGAGACTAAACAATCTATGGGACCAAGACCCAACTTAATTTTCTTTCATGCTCTTTTCTAAATCAGATCTCCTACTATTGATTTTGACTAGAAGGCTGGCCGTCTAGTTGATCTTATCTTCCTCGAATAATTGCTGCATATCATCCATACCCAAACTATTTGCGTATTGTTTACGGATGTCTTCATAAGCTATGCATTCCAAGAAGAAGTGTCGCTCTGTCTCAACCACCCCCTTGTTGCAGAAAATGCAGGTTCTTTCTTCCCATGTTTCCTTAGGAGACTTCCATCTACCGGTCTCGCACCTAAGATGATGTGATCCTGTCCTCATCTGTGCTATTAACACCCTTGCTTTCCCTTTAATAGCAGCCCCTAAATATGTTTTTTCACCATGATCCTTTGTCAGGTTAAACTCTTTGATGTAGTATGCTTTTTTTCGCCCAATCTGATTTGACCACATGGCAGTCCTAAATTTTTCCTTCACGTAATCTTTTATTTCACTATTGGTGTTGGGACACTCCTGCAATTTGATGTCCCACTTGTTCAGCCACTTGTTGTTCTGCTTCATCCAAATTTTCTTTCTATGGTTTAGCACCTCCTCCATAACCGCTTTGGGCCACCGGTGGTTGTCCATGTTTTCAATCTTCTTTAGATAACTTATCAACCGAGTTATCGCCGATGCCTCCAAGGGAAAAGCCCCCGCTTCAGCTAAAAGAATTTCATATGGGACTGTGGCCTTAACTTTGAGATTGCTTGTTATTAGGTGTTTTTGGATTCTTTCAATTTGTCTCCAGCTGCAATTTGACATATTGCTTCCCCACACTTCACACCCATAAAGTACAACTGGCGTGACAAGTAAACCAAAAAGAGTTTTCTTGGTTTTCCAATCCCAAAGTTCCGCTTTCCTACATCTGTTTTGCAGCAGGAAAAAGGCCTTCCACCCACCCTGTATCCTTTTCGCCCGACAGGTCTCCTAGCTGAGCTTATGGTGAAAATCAATCCCAAGATACTTGTATTCTTTCACTATATCGAGTGGACTACCTTCAAAAGGAAAGATATGTTGTTTTTCTTTTCTATTCAAAGAGAAAATCATGATTTTGGTTTTGGTGGTGTTCACTTGCATTCCCACTTCCTGACAGAAGTGTTCTAAAGCTTTCAAATGTTCTCTTAACCCATGAGCTGTTTTTGAAATCAAAATAAGATCGTCAGCATAAAGAAGTAATTTCACTACATAACCTGCTAATTGGATATCGTCCCCTCCATCCTTGCTTAACCAAGCTTCCAACTTATCAATGTAAAGCCCAAAAAGCGTGGGAGATAAAGGGCAGCCTTGCTTAACCCCAATGTCGCTGCCAAAACATTCTGACATACCCTCACTTGTTCTGATTTTAGCATTAACCTTCTCATATAACCTGTGAACAGCTGCTCTAAACATATTTGGAATGCCTAATTCTTCCATCCTATTCCACAGTTTGTCCCTAGGCACCGTGTCAAAAGCTTTCTTGAAATCAACGAAACAGCAATAAGCTTCCTCACCCTGGCAGTCCCAAATCTTCTCAATCAAGTGCCTAAGGGTGATGCAGTGATCAATGGTAGAGTGCCTAGATCTGAAGCCTGCCTGCCCCTTTGCCCTTTTGCCCTCATTTTCTGCCCAGATGCTGATCCTACGCTCAACCATGCTCCCAAAGAGCTTGCCAAAGATAGGATTAACCATGATTGTGCGATAGTTAGATGGGCTATTGATATCACCACTTTTAAACAAAGGAATGACCACACTGGTAGTCCACTCCACAGGAAAGCCTTCCTGATTAACATTGTTGAAAATTCTTGTTATGTAAGGAGCGAGAGTTTCAATCCCCCACTTTAGAAATTCAGCTTGAATCCCATCTATGTCATGTGCTTTCCCACTTGCTAACTTCTTTATTCCCTGTTTAATATCATCCACGGTGAATAGTTCTGTTGATGTGTTAACAACTGGAGGGATGCTTTTCTCGTGGACCCGCTCATAAAGGAGCCTAGCATACTCTAACCATTGTGCATCTGTGATATTGTTCTCCACCTTCTCTTTCTTTTGCTGCAGTTCCCTCCAAAAGCCTTTAGGATTCTGCTTCCCAAGTGAGATTAGCTCCTTCCTTCTTTCATTAACGTATTCCATTTTTTTGGATTGCACTAACTTTACATATTTTTTCTTGTATTCTTTGTCCATATCACACTCCTTTAGCGATCTCTTGGCTGCCTTACACTCATCATCATACCACGGATTTGCCAGAAATGTGTTTGCAGCCCTCACCTTGGGAAAAGACCTTTTGCATGCATTTAATGCTTTGTGGATTATCGGGATCAGTAAACTGCTGTGAATATGGGCATCAACCTCTTTAACATAGTTAATCTCTCCCTCATTCTTCAAATCATGGAACTGCTGCTTAAGAACAGCATTAAATATTTCTTTATTTTCTTGATTTATGAGGATTTTACCCTTGGGAAGGTCTTTTTTTTGCATGTGTTGAACTTGCTTGTTGTGTTGATTGATAGTAGAAACACGAAGCTTAACTTGAAGGGGTAAGTGGTCAGAATTCATCTCAATAGGACAGTCCTCTATGTCAAACTCCAGCAGCCTAGAACCAAAACTTTGAGAGCAAACCACGTAGTCAACCACACTTTGACCGTTGTAGGTCTTGCACGTGACTCCCCCAGATGTCGGCCAATTTCTCACCCCGTTGCAAATAACCATGCCAAACAAACTACAAAGCCCAAGTAATTCAGTCCCAAACGAATTCACCGTGCCATTATCATCTTGAGATGTTCTTTCCCAATGGAAACCCCCACCTTCCTCCAACCATAAAGGATTGTTCTCCCCTTTTGCTTCACTGCTCAACTGAAGAGACTGATTATTAGCTGTCCTTGCATTAAAGTCGCCCATTAAAACCACATCTCCAAGAATGTTAAAAGTAGAGATATCTTTTTTTCGTGATGCATACGGATCTTCATTGTCTAAATTCCGCTTCTTATAAAACTTTGAATTTTTAGGAGCAAAGTAGCAAGCAGCTAGACTAAAAGTTACCCCTTTTTCAGTTATTTGCAGCCATATGTATTGTTTATTTATGTCTTCTTTTACACACTCAACAATTCCCTGCCACTTCTCAGCTATTAGCACTGCAACCCCTCCATGACCTTTACCTGTTTCATTTCCTTCGTTCCACACTGAAACTTTCTTATACCCTTCGAAATCCAGAATTTTGCAGCCCTCATGTTCATGCGTTTCCGTAAGAATGATAATATCTTTCCCTTTTGCTATGGGCCTCAAACCAGGTCCTCTTCTCCATGGATATCCTCTACAATTCCAGCTTACAACATGTAGGTAGTCCTATGGGGCCCTTAAATCCTATTTCTTGTTTGAGAAACGCTCACTAATTTGGGCTTTCCCGTTCTTCAACCAAGCCCATTTGCCTTCATTTCTTGCTGTTTTTACCTTCTCCCATTCCTTCCTTTGTTCTTCTTGTTGCTCGAAAGTCAAATTCTCATCTAAATAAATATGTGTGCCTTTAAGTAACCCCCTGTTTTTTAGGATCTTATTTTTATCTTCTAAATTTCTCAAAGTGACTCTTACATGCCTATCTCTTCCTCCATCTATCTTTCTCCCAATTCTACTAGCTTGTTGAATATGCCCTGCCCATTGCAGCTTATCTTTAAGGAATTCTCTTGTTAGAATGTCAATTCTCTCCTTCTCCCCGAAGTCCTTCAAACCTTTAATGATAATGTTTGTAACCCTACTTTGTTTATCTTTTTCTTCTCTTAACTGTCTTTTAACTTGTTGTTCAATAATTCCTTTTTGCTCGTTTGATGATCCACTCACCGTTTGTGACCAAGATTTGGCCTCTTCTATGTGTACCCTTAACTGATTCTCTTTTACCTTCAAGTCTGCTAATGCTGTTTGGATCCCCTTTAACTCCATTATATTTTCTCCTCCCTCTACCGCTGATTTCTTGTTTTTTGCTGTTTTTAATTGGTCTAACTCTTGCCTTAGGGTGATCAATTCTTGCTGCCCCTTCATGTTAACTTGCAGATTTAAAATTTGATCTTGCATCATTTTATTATCCTTTTCCAGCCTACAATTTGCTTTAATAATTATTTTAAATCTGCTATCTTCGTACCTCCCCTTTGTTTCTAGATCATCAAGTCTACTTTTCAGCCTCATGAGCTCTTCTGCATATAGTTCTGATGACCATAACAGCGGTGAGGATGTGGGACTGTAGATTTCCTGAGATGCCTTTTCAGTGACAATCTTGTTTATAATGGACTCTTCCGCCTTGCCCATGGTCCCACCCACCATACCTGTGTTTGATTTGTGGTTCACTGAGCTACCTATTACCTTCCCATTACTTGTATGTTCAGCTTGGTTTGTTTGCTCTTCTTTCTTGGATACCACCTTAGATGTGCCTACCTTACTGTTACAGACCTTAGGTAAAATCAAAGTGAAGTTTTTCTTTTGATTTTGTTTCAGTTTCCTTTTCATAGCCAACCTGCGCCTTAAAATCCTGTTGTATTGTTTCGCATTTACGAAAATCAACCCTTCTTCCGCGTTCATAAGATTCAAAATACTTCATAAAGACGACCTTGCTAGCAGCGGGGCCAAAAAGGTTGCCAAAGCCCCATCACGAATAGTGGTCCACCCGTTTGATCCCTGAGGAGTGTGAAACTCTGAAAACCTTAAACCTCCTTGAGCTAGAAGATTCAAGAGGTCATATAGTTGCACCTGTGGTTTGCCTGCTATGTTATTAAAAGATACATAATCTACCACGGCTGTGACGAAGGACGGTTACCAGACGGTTACCACGGCTGTGACGAAGGGTGGTTACCAGACAGTTACCACGGCTGTGACGAAGGGTGGTTACCAGTCAGTTACCACGGCTGTGACGAAGGGTGGTAGATTATGTATCTTTTAATAACATAGCAGGCAAACCACAGGTGCAACTATATGACCTCTTGAATCTTCTAGCTCAAGGAGGTTTAAGGTTTTCAGAGTTTCACACTCCTCAGGGATCAAACGGGTGGACCACTATTCGTGATGGGGCTTTGGCAACCTTTTTGGCCCCGCTGCTAGCAAGGTCGTCTTTATGAAGTATTTTGAATCTTATGAACGCGGAAGAAGGGTTGATTTTCGTAAATGCGAAACAATACAACAGGATTTTAAGGCGCAGGTTGGCTATGAAAAGGAAACTGAAACAAAATCAAAAGAAAAACTTCACTTTGATTTTACCTAAGGTCTGTAACAGTAAGGTAGGCACATCTAAGGTGGTATCCAAGAAAGAAGAGCAAACAAACCAAGCTGAACATACAAGTAATGGGAAGGTAATAGGTAGCTCAGTGAACCACAAATCAAACACAGGTATGGTGGGTGGGACCATGGGCAAGGCGGAAGAGTCCATTATAAACAAGATTGTCACTGAAAAGGCATCTCAGGAAATCTACAGTCCCACATCCTCACCGCTGTTATGGTCATCAGAACTATATGCAGAAGAGCTCATGAGGCTGAAAAGTAGACTTGATGATCTAGAAACAAAGGGGAGGTACGAAGATAGCAGATTTAAAATAATTATTAAAGCAAATTGTAGGCTGGAAAAGGATAATAAAATGATGCAAGATCAAATTTTAAATCTGCAAGTTAACATGAAGGGGCAGCAAGAATTGATCACCCTAAGGCAAGAGTTAGACCAATTAAAAACAGCAAAAAACAAGAAATCAGCGGTAGAGGGAGGAGAAAATATAATGGAGTTAAAGGGGATCCAAACAGCATTAGCAGACTTGAAGGTAAAAGAGAATCAGTTAAGGGTACACATAGAAGAGGCCAAATCTTGGTCACAAACGGTGAGTGGATCATCAAACGAGCAAAAAGGAATTATTGAACAACAAGTTAAAAGACAGTTAAGAGAAGAAAAAGATAAACAAAGTAGGGTTACAAACATTATCATTAAAGGTTTGAAGGACTTCGGGGAGAAGGAGAGAATTGACATTCTAACAAGAGAATTCCTTAAAGATAAGCTGCAATGGGCAGGGCATATTCAACAAGCTAGTAGAATTGGGAGAAAGATAGATGGAGGAAGAGATAGGCATGTAAGAGTCACTTTGAGAAATTTAGAAGATAAAAATAAGATCCTAAAAAACAGGGGGTTACTTAAAGGCACACATATTTATTTAGATGAAGATTTGACTTTCGAGCAACAAGAAGAACAAAGGAAGGAATGGGAGAAGGTAAAAACAGCAAGAAATGAAGGCAAATGGGCTTGGTTGAAGAACGGGAAAGCCCAAATTAGTGATCGTTTCTCAAACAAGAAATAGGATTTATGGGCCCCACAGGACTACCTACATGTTGTAAGCTAGAATTGTAGAGGATATCCATGGAGAAGAGGACCTGGTTTGGAGCCCATAGCAAAAGGGAAAGATATTATCATTCTTACGGAAACGCATGAACAAGAGGGCTGCAAAATTCCAGATTTCGAAGGGTATAAGAAAGTTTCAGTGTGGAACGAAGGAAATGAAACAGGTAAAGGTCATGGAGGGGTTGCAGTGCTAATAGCTGAGAAGTGGCAGGGAATTGTTGAGTGTGTAAAAGAAGACACAAATAAACAATACATATGGCTGCAAATAATTGAAAAAGGGGCAACTTTTAGTCTAGCTGCTTGCTACTTTGCTCCTAAAAATTCAAAGTTTTATAAGAAGCGGAATTTAGACAATGAAGATCCGTATGCATCACTAAAAAAAGATATCTCTACTTTTAACATTCTTGGAGATGTGGTTTTAATGGGGGACTTTAATGCAAGGACAGCTAATAATCAGTCTCTTCAGTTGAGCAGTGAAGCAAAAGGGGAGAACAATCCTTTATGGTTGGAGGAAGGTGGTGGTTTCCATTGGGAAAGAACATCTCAAGATGATAATGGCACGGTGAATTCGTTTGGGACTGAATTACTTGGGCTTTGTAGTTTGTTTGGCATGGTTATTTGCAACGGGGTGAGTGATTGGCCGACTTCTGGGGGAGTCACGTGCAAGACCTACAATGGTCAAAGTGTGGTTGACTACGTGGTTTGCTCTCAAAGTTTTGGTTCTAGGCTGCTGGAGTTTGACATAGAGGACTGTCCTATTGAGATGAATTCTGACCACTTACCCCTTCGGGTTAAGCTTCGTGTTTCTACTATCAATCAGCACAACAAGCAAAATTAACACATGCAAAAAAAAGACCTTCCCAAGGGTAAAATCCTCATAAATCAGGAAAATAAAGAAATATTTAATGCTGTTCTTAAGCAGCAATTCCATGATTTGAGGAATGAGGGAGAGATTAACTCTGTTAAAGAGGCTGATGCCCATATTCACAGCAGTTTGTTGATCCTGATAATCCACAAAGCATTAAATGCATGCAAAAGGTCTTTTCCCAAGGTGAGGGCTGCAAACACATTTCCGGCAAATCCGTGGTATGATGATGAGTGTAAGGCAGCCAAGAGATCGCTAAAGGAGTGTGATATGGACAAAGAATACAAGAAAAAATATGTAAAATTAGTGCAATCCAAAAAAATGGAATACGTTAATGAAAGAAGGAAGGAGCTAATCTCACTTGGGAAGCAGAATCCTAAAGGCTTTTGGAGGGAACTGCAGCAAAAGAAAGAGAAGGTGGAGAACAATATCACAGATGCCCAATGGTTAGAGTATGCTAGGCTCCTTTATGAGCGGGTCCACGAGAAAGGCATCCCTCTAGTTGTTAACACATCAATGGAACTATTCACCGTGGATGATATTAAACAAGGAATAAAGAAGTTAGCAAGTGGGAAAGCACAGGACATAGATGGGATTCAGGCTGAATTTCTAAAGTGGGGGATTGAAACTCTCGCTCCTTACATAACAAGAATTTTCAACAATGTAGCCCTGGATACACAAATGGGGGAACTAGAGTGCATTTCCTTGGGGCTATCTGTAGAGGGCTACTTGTGGAGCAAAGATACACAATCTCTATTGAGGTAGACCAAATATACTCCAATGCTATTGTTGAATTTGTAACAATGTTTAGTTTGTTATAACTCCTAGCCTCTGATGTTAACTTGAGATGCATCCATTCTCTAGCTGTAGACATGTTGTCATCTATACTTCCACCATAATCTCCATCTGTGTCATGTCCCCTTTTTCGTATTTAACTAAATTAAAAATATTGTTTAAGTTGCACCCAATAATCTCAAATTTCAAGGGCAACTTAATAATATTATTATAATTAAAATAAAAGGTTATTTTAAATATTATTATTAAAATAAAAGTATTTTTAAATACTTAGAAAAAGAAAAAGGAATTAAAAGTATCTTTAAATACTTGGAGGGAATTTAGGACCCATGAGCCCAATTTGAAAAGGTATATAAGGAGGCGCCTATCTTCATTTGAGGAGCATTCAAGTTATCTTTTTTATCCAATATTCAGATTTGAGCAATTTGTTCAATCTAGGGCATCCAATGACAAAGATCCTTGGTGTGTTTTGGTTTGAGAGGATGAAAACCTGCCTTGATTCCACATTTTGGGTCAAGGATGAAAACCCTTGTTTCCTATTTGGGTGATTCCATTTGGTAATTACAAATGTCTTGATTCATTGAGGCTTTGAAGACATTTGTTTTAAGTTTTGATGTTGCTGCTACAGTGGTGCTAAAATGTGTTAATGATATAGCAGCTTCGGGTTCATCCTTCCAGCCATGAGTGAAGACATAAATCAATACAGCCTATTGGCTATTTATTTATATGGATAGCTAGTGGGCTGCTTAGTGGGCAGCTCATATTTAATGTGAATGGGCTACTAGTGGATAGCTAGTGGGCTGCTTAGTGGGCAACTCATCTTTAGTTTATTAGCTAGTGGATAGCTAGTGGGTTGCTTAGTGGGCAGCTCATCTTTAGAGTATTAGCTAGTGGATAGTTAGTGGGCGGCTTAGTGGGCAATTCATCTTTAGTTTATTAGCTAGTGGATAGCTAGTGGGCTGCTTAGTGGGCAACTCATCTTTAGTTTATTAGTTAGTGGATAGTTAGTGGTGGTAGTGGGTCTTGTAGATAGTGGCTATAGTATTTCTACCTTCTATATATTGTAATGCTTTCCTTTGATAATGGCAAGCAAGTCCAATTCATTCCTTCTATCAAGTGTGAATTTCTTCTAGGGCAGATTGTGAATCCATTGAAGAGCAGATTTGTGTTCAAGGAAGAGCAGATTGTTCTTTGTAGTTACAGCCATTGCTGATACTGATCTTTGGCCTTATGTGTGGCCTCTTTGTAATGTAACTTGTTGCCATTGCTCATATATATAAGAGATATCTTTGTTGCTGGGTTTTTTCTCCCTCAAGAGGAGGGTTTTCCCAGGGTATCTGCTGTGTTATTGTGTCTGATTTTAAATTAATTTTCTGTGCATGTCAATCTGATCTTTAAATTTAATAGAATGACTTATTGAAGAATATAGCATTTTAAAGGTTACATGTTGCTGCTACAGTGCACAACAGTGTCGCTACAGTACTTAACTTCAAATCAGCTATTTCTGGAGCATCTTTGACCATCCTTTGGTGGCAATTTCAATTGAGGGGCAGATCTAAATATTAATACAGTGTTTTGGAACTGATTTGTGAGTGTTGCCAGCCTTACACTAGCCATACAACCATCCATAGCCCAGCTGAACATTCCTTGGTTACTGCTGTACTGCAATGACAGTCATACCATTGGAACATCACACCTGGTGATTTCTATGATGATTCCAGGTCTGAATTGGGCATCATCATTAATGCATTCTACATTTATGTCACTTATTATGTAATGAGCCTTGCTGATTTAGACTCAAAACTCCTTAATTTCAACTTTGGAATTTTGTTAAACGGTTGGCATACAATGTTTGAACTTATTCCTTGCAACTTCTGATCTAGTTTTTAGTTCTCAAGGAATATCTTAAGGGTTACCAAAATGTAAAACAAAGATCTTGGTTACTATGACCTTCTAACACTTTAGGATTTTTCACCTAAAGGGTAGGGATAGACCAAAATGTCAATGTTCACACTCTTAAACCACTCTAAAAAATTCCTTTCAAATCTGTCCTAAGATTATTTCCAGGAATATTGTCGAACACTTCACATGCAATCTTTCAATTAGCCGTTTTGAGTTTTGAGTTTGTTGCTTTGTCTTCAAATAGCTTCAATTGTAATCTAGTAGCTTGGAAATTAACTCTACAATGTCTAAATGAAGAACTAGATACAAATGCCGTCCCTTTTTGGCTTTTAAGATGCAAATACATAACCTCTACTTGAAAAACATCCACCTACAGCCAACTGACATTCTAACAAACAGTTGACATACAAACTTATATGCTGGGAATCAATGCTTTTAAATTTGACATTACAATAAACATATTGTATGCAACTTATGACTCTTTATTCAAATGTTCTTTCCAATACAATACTGTTACATTAGCCACGACTCTTGGCTTTACAATATAAAATGCAAACAATGTAACATCCAACTAATCTACGGTTACGAAGGTTTAATTGGTAACTACCTTCAGCTGAATTGTAACTAATTGTTTTCAAGAGATCTAGAGTTTTCCAACATTTCTAACTGATTTTTCAGAAACAGTTTTATAATATCATGAAATAAATAACTACCATTCTAGGGTTTACATACAACGGCTATCTAAAATTTCTACATCTAACTTGCAGAATTCAACTAAGCAGTATAATTTAACAATAACTAACAAGTAACGATAATTTCAGCTAAAAGGACATTGCTCAAAATTCAAGATGAATATTATTTCAACAAATAGTAAACATTCAGATCTTTGTACCTGGAAATAGAGCGAGAAGAAAGATTTTGCATTTAACACCATCTTCATTGGCAATACTGTTCAGAAAGGAAAAGAAACCATCATCAGGGGCTTTACCGCCCAACCAAGACCTGCTGGTCTCCCGAGTTTCTTCAACTGAAGAACCCGCCCTTCACGAGGTCAATTAACAAGGATCAATTGTTATCAGTTCTCTGAGCCTGATGTCCACGAACCTATACCACTGATCGATCCTTCCTCTATAGGTACCTCCTATCAGAAGAATCATCCTGATCAGGGTATATCCGGCCATGGAAGCTGACATTGCCAAACGGGCATCTACCTTGGCCAAGGATTTTTTTTTAATTAATTATTTATGGCATCACTGTGCCGTCAGCACGCATCCTTGCTCGTTAGTTTACACTAGATATGTTTCAGGTTTCTATATTCAAGAATATCAATATTCAAGTTCTAGTTTTCACTGTTATTATTAATCTCATTGGTTCAAATAAGAATTTATCGATTATCCTTCAGGAAGAGATAATGTTCAAATCTGATAGACTTATCCTATTAGTCTCCATAATAGTTCGGTTTTAGCATCTTATGCTTGCAAGAAGGCAATTAACCACGAAAGACTCTATTCAAATATTTAAGTATTTGTAAACAGTACTGGGATCTACTAGGTGAGTGAACAGTTGAAGATGATATGGAGGTTCCTCATCTGTTTCGCATTTATTTTATTTCAAATTATAAGCAGGACATCTTCTAATGGCTTTCATCATTAAGTAACTAAACTCCTACTTCTGGCATTGTTTGATGTTCTGCTCTGGCGTACGGTTCAGTACATCAAGGATTAAAGAATCAGAAAAGAGGAGACAAAGGTCGCTTCAAGGTTTGATTAAGGTATACCAGCATACCAGAACAAGGGAAACTCCTTAGGTCGGCTCTGCTTGATGAGGATATAGCAAGATCACGAAAATGAACAGAGGAAGAACGGTCTCAGATTAAATTCTGACTATTATGACGCCCAGTTGGAAAGGTTAAACGGCATTCAGATTTAGGCAAGAGCTGTGGTTCAGTCTAACAAAACCCTACTTTAAATTATCAGAGCAAGAATAGAATAGCCGATATAAACCAAAATAAGATTATAACCATTCATTCATTAGGGTGAACAAGAATTATTCTCATAATGAATTCTACGCAAGAAGGATAGAAGGAAGATCTCATTTACGTGCCTGATAGTTTTACGGTTGCTGCCACTGACCACGAAATCCGCTCTTGCTTTCCGAGAAGAGTTCCGTGAGCCACCGACGATTATTTCCGCGGAATAGGGGAAGAGAAAAGCGTATGAGGTTCACTTTCGCTTCAGACAGATCTTTCCCGATCGATTCCAAGAGAAGATCAAACAAAATCACAGAGGAATAACCGAACCCTAGACTTGGCGGAAGATTGGTATCCTTCCAAAAGACGCAGACCAAAACAAAAGAATAACGAATGATCAGATGGAATGCATTTTCCCAGAGGAGATCGATGTTTAAATGGAGACCCTTTCGCATTCCCCATCGTGCCTTCTTGAATGCAGACGTTTCATGCAACTCCATGCCCTGTGATGCGTTTTTGGTTTTCCTACATCGGCTCCCTCTCTCTCTCTCTTTACCCCCGCGCCAAATACTATTCATGCGTTTCTTTTTAATTTGGCCGCTTAACTTTATTTCGCCTTAATAAGATTCGGGATTTTCTTTATTTCTTTTTAAGTCTTTAAAAGTTATCATAATATTTATAATTTCTTATAAAGTGAAAAATATCAAAAGTTTTCTTTTTAAGATTTATTGTCTATTATTTATTTTACCAAGGCCAAGATCATTTGTGACCTCGTTTGCTTCCCAGAGTTTGATAACAATCGAATCCTCGTCAACCGTGTCCTCTCCCTGATGACGGTCCCTTTTCTTTTCTTGCGTTGATGGTCCTGCAATCACTTGACACCAAAAGCCAGAGTTAGACTATTCTTAACATATGGTTTCTCATTGATATACGTAACAACATCATCTATAGTTGTATTTACGCAATTAAGTAATCATCCATCATTTCATTCATTTGCCAAGAGATAAAATAAACCAGAACAATTATTAAATCCTTTAATTCATATTCATAAGAAGGATAATGTTTCAATAACGGAAATAACGACCATGTCATCAATACCATAACTTATTAAGTTCTAGGGAGGGTTGTGACAAACAATGCCAAAGTCTGATTTCTGAAGACACCTACAGCAGCCACTTTAAAGACTTAAATGACAATGTGAACTACTACAAATCATAGAAGAACCTAGTAATAGAAGCACTGGAAGTTGATGAAGATCATAGCGTCCAAGAACCATAAAAAATGCCTCACTTTAAGCACAAATCTAGTATCCTCTTAGCCGCCCCTGTTCTGATATAACCCACCGAAAATGATGATGACAGCAGCATAAAAACTCCTCCAAAATACATCAAAACTCATCACCATAGCCTTCTAATTGCAGCGCCTCATGTCTGATATCAAATTGATGCACCATGAATTTTATTCAAATTTATTTCTCCTTCTAAAACAAAATTGCCCCTTCTCCAATGGCGCCCAGCTGAGACAAGGAATGTGATTAAGAAGCAATCACAACACAAGATCGAATCTTCCAGAATTTGTCTTCTTCAATAAATATCAACCTCCCTTCTTTTCCTTGGCACAAATCTGCAAATAGACACCATGAATCGAATCTCTCCAATATCAAAATTTGGCCCTAGGCCACTAAATTTTGAGCACAAATCAAAGGATTGAGATATCCTTTCCCCAAACTAGCTAGGCTTGATATCTCACAAGCGAAACTAGGAACCAACTGTAAGAATCCAGGTGATTCTCAACCCCAAAACCCTAACTGAAATGCTGATTTTTTAGAGTTTTGTGTGTTTTGTGTTTTTTTTTTAGGTTTTTGCAAACAAACTTGAAAGCTGCGATTTTGATCTAAAATTGCTTAAAAATTCATAATAAATCCTAAGGCAATGAATATGCTTGGAAAATGCTCAGAATATATAGGTGCATCAATTTATTGAGTTTCCAGAGCTTTTACAATATCAAAAATTGAACATACGAATGAAATACTACTTTATTTTAAAGGAACCTGATTGCTGTTGCAGCCATGAAAATGAATGAAGAAGATAGTACGGCTAGCATGAATCTCCAAGCACAGAACAAGAGAAATCTCCAGAAACCCAAGGCGCACTGGATCCCTCTGCCAGAAACTGAAAGATGTAGGCGTTTCTTTCTGAAAAGAAAAGTATGGCCCTGCAAGTACAGATCTGTACGACCTAGCAGCAAGAATAAATGTGGTACGGCTTTATTGGAAATGGTGCCAGATCTTTGTGAAAAGAACTCTGAAAGGTTCGCCCCAAATGATTGATGAATACTCTCTGCAAACTCTGCCTGAATCGATCAATAAGCTCAAACTGTAACCTCTGTGTGAAGCTACCAAGTAGACAATCTTCAACTGGTATTGCACAGTCTCAGTATGCCAGATTTTGAAGAGGTATCGTTCTCCAAAATCGTTCGTCTGCTGAAACCCTAGGTTTTGCAAACTTCAATGCTCAGAGCAAATAGAAGACAAATTGAATAATCAAATCATAAGAGTTCGATTTGTCTTTTCCTGTGAATATATAGCTTCCTTGAAAATTCGACCCAAAACCTTCTTTTAATAATCATTTAATTAAATGATTAAATACGCCCCTTTTTGACTTAGGAGAAATATATTAAATAATTGGCGCCATCATTAATGAATAATTACTTATTCATTATATAAAATTTTCGCTTTATTATAAAGTATAATAAATACTTTATAGTACGCCTTTTTATTAAATTTTTAAATAATTAATAAAGTGACTTTAATATAAAGTCAAAAATATTAATTATTCAATAAATCATTAAATACTCCATTATTTCTCCATCTGACCGTCAAACTGATGAACTGGGTCGACTCTGAGCTAAACAGCTGAACCAGGTGCCCTGCCCAAAATAGCAGCTTTTGCCTGTCCGACTTTCTAAAAATAGAAAGTCTTTGAAAAACCACTCTGAAGGATTCTGCGAAGGCCCAACCTGAAACAACTGCAACAATGAAGCTCCAGAACACTGGGTAACTGCCTCAATTGATCCTCTGCACACATCTGTCAGCCTACGAGGATCGAAATAATAGGCTAACCACGTAACCAGCTACGCTGACTACGATGGGGACATCACACCAACTAGGCTTGATGTCTCACAAGCGAAGTTTTCCAAGCATTAAGCTCTCCAAATGTAGAAAATGAAGTAGTCAACTCAACATGTCCAAAATGCCTAGCTAAAACTTCTTTTTATACTTTTTCAACCACATCTTCAATAAGCTTCTAGAAACAAAGTATTAGTTTATTCAAGCGGCTTTATAATATAATATTTATTTAGTCACTTATTACACTAATTAAATATAAAGTCATCCTTTAGATATTAATTTATTGGAATAACTTTATAAATAATTAATTTAATATCTCCACTTAAATTTAATTAAAATAATCAATTAGTCATCCTTATGAAATATCAATATTTGGACAACTTAAGTAATTAAATTAATTCACTCTGTTTCCAAATTGGGGACATGATAGTCCTCCCTTCCCAAAGATTGCTTTCCCTCAAACAATCTGCCACTCACCAACCATAATTACCACAACACCTATCCACCACCACTTTGATCCCAAACAATCCTGTAAAGTACTTCAATCAACCAACAAATGTAGCTGAAGCTCATGCCAGTATCACACCCTTTCAAGCTGTGGGACCCAAGACTCATCAATGCAACTCCAAAACTCCAAACCTCATCATATGGTAACCAAGCACTGAAGTGACAATCCTTGTGAATCCAAGAGCCCCCACAATCATCTCCACCTAAATCGTACAAGCTTGATGCCCTGTGCTTCAACCCACCTTGCTGAAGCAATAACGACGAGGTCAAGTCCTTAACATGTGGGTCAAAGGCTATCTGGTGAACACACCTCAAAGTGCAATCAAGGTGGAAAGCTTTTATCAGTGCCCAAGAAACACCATGTGCATTCCTCTCCATATCAACAATGTCTTCATCACGAATGCCATCTACTCCTGCGCCATCGTCAAACCAACACACCCTAAGTGGTCGCCTATAGATGAAAACAATGCCCAACCAAGCTGTATAGAAGCATAGGCCAATCCTTGACATGCTGTTGTTGTAAATCAAAATAGCACCCTGAAGTCTACCAAACAAATTTGTGATGGAGCTAAATGTATCCTTGCTGCCCAAGGATATAAACTCATCACTACTCCATCCCCTAACAGCGATGAGATCATCCCAACCAACAATTGGTGTCCTCAAAGAGCGTCTCGTTAAAGTAGAGCAGCCATCAATCCATGAGGGCAAAGTCAAAGAACTGCTGTCAATGTACCTAACTCAACCCCATAAACTGAAATCACTCAGCTCCTCAAGTCTCATCATACAATTAATTGTCACGCTCTTGGGTGTTTTATTTGCCTTCCCTTTAAACACCACTTTCTATCCATCGGCTGTCCTGAACTTGAGCTCCATTGTCTGAAAGTTCTGTGAATATTCACCCAATGAATGGAGCCACTGAATTCCCAAAATAGCATTTGTGGTGCCTGTTGGTGTATGTTTTATCATCCACCGAACACTTCAGAATAAAATGTCCAAAGACACTCTATCCTCTCTAGAACAAAGTCACCGCGTATGCTAAGATTGCGAGAAGATCATATGGCGACTCCAAGGTTTCTTTTGTCAGGTCATGACATGTGGATAAGCTCAATGGGCATTGTGATTTGCTGGTAATACACAAAGGGACTTATGTTAAAGAATTTCTTACTAGTTTGGGACTTAGACGGATTTATCATTAAAGGCTTCTTCGTTGGGACTTTTAGTTTGGATCTCAAAAAAAAGGCAAAAAGATAAGGGTTTAGAGGGTCTATTTTACGCCTAGGAATTCAAGAGACAGAAAAGATTAGGTGAAAGGAGTAATCACGCTTTGTTTTGCCTCCCTGGGACAACTATGCAAAGTGGGTGCAATCCTTAAAGGGTGTGATTATAATTTTCAAGCCTTGAATAAGACCAAAGTTAAGCATCCACAATCACAAGCTTAGGCTAACTTTACGCATCGAATGAAAATCATCCATCCGAAGAAAGTATGAGCAATATTTCACCATTTAATCTATACGATCAATCTTGCATTCACTTAACAAACATTCAAAGGAAATTCTATTTTAATTGTAATCTAATTCTAATCTATGGTACAAGAAGTTATGCAACCTTGCTCACTACTTGACAATAAAAGTGATTCAAAGCAAATCATGCATAAGAGCTTTTATTATCGGAAATAGTCTAATGCAACAATTTCATACACTATCTCCACACAAATGAAAGTGAGAGATCACAAATTTATATAGAGTTTTCAAAATCAAATGAAAGGCCAAGATTAAAACATCAACGGCCAAGATTAATACAAGTCAACCCTAATTAGGGTTTCCCGAAATAACATCAGTTAACAACCAGGAAACAAGCAGTAATCAAGCAGTGTACAAGCAATTGGAGCTATCTTCATGGGAAGGCGTCCCTATCTTCTTGGGCAGCATTGTGTTCAACGAATTTGGACACGATTGTGATGACTTCCTCCATCGTGACTGGCAGCAACATGCTTATCCTGAATTCAAGTCCATCCAAATCCTTAGCACACTTGGCGAAGGTGTTCTCCCAATCCGCTTTCTGTCTCACAAAATCATCTCGGATGGACAAGAGGTTCGCCACTTTTGTGAAATCGTGTCTCAGAATTGGTCCGGTAGTAGAGAAGAAAACTTCCTGAACCTTATGCTTCAACCTCTCCAGCTGCATGTCGTTTTCCTGGACAATCTCTTTGTCAAACACATCTGCAGCTATCATATAAATCTTCCCCCGGATTTCTTTAACTTGCTCCTCAACTCTAAGCCCATCTACCTTTGCCTTCTCAGAATCTCTCTCCGTATTGTCACTGCCCAAAACCAATGGTGAAAATCATAAGCCGCTCTTGCAGCAATCACCTTTCCTTTGACCAATTCTTCCCTTGGAACGCCCTTTAGTACTTTGAGGCATGGAATGAGCCTCTCCTGAATATTTAGGAGGTTGTCCCAAGTTTCCGCCATGTCAACCAATCTAGAAAGGAAAGAAGACGTCTGTCTGTAAGCAAGCGTCAATCTCTCCATGAACAAAGCCGGTCCCGTGCCCTTGCTTACTATCCATTCCTGTGCCTCCTTGGTCATGACCATACCTTCTTCCACATCCTTGGCCATCTCCTGTGAGGAATTGAGAAGAGGAGGAGAGCTGTTGCATCACCCTGATTGAGTGGTTGGGTCATATGCCGTATATACTCCTTCAAGCGCTCAACCTCCCTCTTGTACTCTCTCTTTTTCGCCACTTCCTTTTCCAATCTCGCCTTGATAGTTGAGACGAAATTGTCTAGATCTTCCACTTCTTGGCATTTTGTTGTTGGGCCAAGATCTATAGTGGTTATGGCGTATTCTTGGGGAGTGATCTCATCTTGTGCTTTATCTACTGTTGGTATTGTGATATGTATGGAATGGTCACCAGCTTCGTCCCTCTGAATAGTGGAAAATTTATTGGCAGGTTTCTTAGTAGCAACTTGTTCTAACCTTGTCGAGAAATCTGTAGTATCTTCTTTTTGGACCTCAATTGGTGCTTGAATTTTCATCCTCTTCTTCAGCCAATCTAGGATGGTAAGCTGCTTGATACCATCTTCCTCCTAAATGTTCCCTTCATTTGGAATACCCAAGACTCCTCTGAGGGTAGAAATCATTCCCTCTTTGAAATCATCATTTTGGACTTCCATTTCATTATCCAAACCCAATATTTCTATGGCCGTAGGGGATGGGGGCTCATTGTCATCCAACTGGATCGGTTCATTGTCCTTTTCCTAAACTACAGAAGGTCTCATCATTTCAGCCAAGGATTCGTCTGCGGTAGCTACCAGCTCATCAATGTTTCTAGACGCTGTGAAACGAGATGGCTCCATTGTCTGTCTTTTTTGGAGAGGCTCTATGCTTGCAATTACTTCTTTCCTCTTCTGGCCAATTTCTACTAAATCATCATGATGGGATGGGCTAGCATTGGAGGAGTATGACTCCGTCTCGCTCAGTAAATCATACGTGAGCGTCACTCTTTTTTTGCCTCAACTCCTGGACTTGATTGTCGATCCACCACTGAGAGTACTTAATCATTGACCTCATCAACATCGCCAAATCTGAATGCTCAGGCTCTGACCACTTCACGGAAGGAAGAGGTTGGCTCTCCTCAAAACACTGCTGGAAATAATTTCCATCATCTTGCAACTGATCGGGCACTCAGCAAAGTTCGGTTGCCCTCATAAAGTCCACTGGCATTCTAGACCATAATCTTCTCCCGACTTCATACTCATCGGCAGCATTCGCCCAGAAGTCCTCCAATTCTACTTTGTGTTTGTATCTTCTATCCACGGTCCGAATATGATGATGTGGGTCAAAAATGGCCCTGGACTTATAGGCTGTGAATGGGTACGACTAGATTTCTAGCCTGGTGCTCTTGGTTGCTTGTGTTGACAGACAAGACTCTAACATATTCCCAAGAAAGAATGGGAAAGTAACAGCCGCCTTCTTACTTGGCCTCTAGATGTTCTGATGCTCTTCCAGTTGCCCCAAGACTTCAAGAAAAATCATCCGATTTGTTGGATAGATAGGCAGCTTGTAAGGATTTCTAGTCAATCCCTAGATCCTGACATATGTAAACTTTGGAAATTGGATAAACCAAGATCCATACCTACTTATCAAACTCTTTGCTTTGTGACTCAGCCTCTGGTGCGTTCCTCCTTGAAGTGTTCTTGTGATATACATTAGGAAAGCATCGTGCACCCGCCTGAAATGAGATTTCTCCCTTAGCTGAAGTTGCGGGTAGCAATCATAAGGCTTGAGTTCATTCTCGCCATTGCCAACTTTGCCTTTGCAAATCAGTCTTGAGTATTTATATGTTCTAGCCAACAAATAGACAATGTATGAGCTCATATGAAAAGACTTGGTCTTTTCCAAATTGGTCGGCGGCTTGTGAAGATTGTCGCTTATCATTTGGGACCAGTTGAACATCTTCACACCGGAAGTGATTTTATCTATAAAATAATACATCCACGTTTCAAAATACACGCCTTGTGGGTTGCCGGCTATCCTGTTCGGCGTGACTTCTTAGGCATCTTCTTTGTGGATGGTCTAGGCTTCCCTAGCCACACCTTATTAACATTTGTGGCACACAATTTAGACTGGCTGTCATACAATTTCTTGGCGTCCTCGGTTTTTTAGACGGTACGAGGATGTGTTGGGATGCCAAACGCCTCCTGTATTGCCACTTTGCTAAGGTGAGCCATAACCCTTCTGTTAGGTGCAACAATTTGTCTTTCTTGAGCATTGTAATGGATAGCACATTCTACCATTAACTCGGCATAGTCTATTGTAGGCGAGAATCTGGCTGCTTGAAAACTTCCATTTCTCACCATCCATTTGGCAATTGGTGTGGGTAGTCCAGCATGTCCATATACTCTCTTCTTGAACTCCAAGAAGTCTACATGTCCCATATTAGTGTCTGCAACATTTTTCCATTTTGAATTTATCTTTGACTCTTGTTGTACCCCCTTACTGGTGAACTTCATCGGCACCTTCTTCGATAATTCTCTTGCCGTGGTCATTAACCTACAGTAAAAACACTAACATGAATACGAAGACTTTACAATATAATTTATTCCTGTGCCTCGTGTTTGAAATTTTTACTTTCAGCTCATTAACTAATTGAATTTCTACGAAAAAGCAAGCTGAATGTAAATGAATTTGATTGAAATTTAGCCAAAACTTAGCCATAATGAAAAAGACAAAAGGAGAATTGATGAATTTATCCAATCGAACTCCAAACCTCAAGAAAAAACTTCTGGCTACGAATCAGATCCAAACTTTGAGAATTTAATCAAAAATGAAATGACAAAGAGCGCTAGTCTTGCTGAGAAGTTCGACTTTCAGCTAAGAAATTCTTCACTTCTTTGAAAAAATTACTTCCTTAGCATAAAATTATTCCTTCCTTTGGGAAAATTGATCTTTCCTGCAGAAGAATTTGTTAAATTTATGTGAACAGATTAAATGCACAGAAAAATAATTCGAAATCAGACAAAATAACACAACATATACCTTGGGAAAACCCTCCTCTTGAGGGAGAAAAACCCAGCAACAAAGATCTCTCTTATATTTGATGTAACAGTGGCAATTTTACAAATTACAATGAGGTCTAACACAAGACCGATATTCAGCACCTGGCAATATTGAATGACAGATAACAACCTCTAAATCACACCTGGCAATGACAAAACACAGATCTGGTAATGTTCACTTTGCACTGGAAGGTCTTCAAACTATGCACTGGATTGTCTTCAATCTGTGTTAGCTCAACACTGTGTAATGTTCGCCCTTGTATTCTGAATTCGCACTTTGCTTATTATATTCGCACTTGAGTATATTGCAAAGCTGATGAGTATAACATCAATCTGTACTTTATATTCACATTTGATATCACCGAACTGATGTATTCACTCTTGAATATTGGAACAGTTCGCACTTGATTGATCAGATGTATTCGCACTATAATATCAGATAAGTTCGCACTTTATAATGCAAGAATAGATGAGAATATCCAAGCTCTACTAGATGATTACAATAGACGAATCAATGAGAATATCTAGAGACGCATCCCTCAAAATCCTTCAAGTCGGCCTTCAAGAAATTGCGAATATCCTTTTAATGATAGTCGGCCTCAAATGAATATTAAGTATCTTCTAATAAAAGAACAACTCGAATTCTATTATGTCGGCCATAATATGAAATGGGAATAAAATAAAACAATGAATATATATTGAATAGCCAACGGCTATCATTCAATTTATGATACCACGAAGGAGCTGAGCTGGAAGGAGCTACCGAAGCTGCTATATCATTAACACTCCCTCTCAGCTAGGGAGAGAACTTCCAGCTGCATAATACAAATCATCTCCATATGAGGTTCATCTGCCACCATTTCCTGCAATCAGATATAAAGAGAGAAATATCACCTCAACGTGATATTTGATATCGTCTCGATATCAACCATCAAATGGTAAGTACTAGTGTTCATCACTTGCGTGATGTTGTCACCTCAACGTGACTTTCACCATGGCTCTCCCAGAGGGTGAAACACAAGTACAAGAAGATCATCACAGACTCTCTCACGTGATGTTGTCATGGAGTCACACACATGACATCCACCATGACTCGCCAGAGGGTGGAAACAAGGGCTTTCACCTCAAATCTTCCACAGGCAGCAACAGGTACAAGTGTTCATCAATTTCATGGATGTTGTCACCTCAATCGACTTTCACCATGGCTCTCCAGAGGGTGAACACAAGTACAACATATGTCACGGAGTCGCATTACTACGATTATCCACCATGACTCAAATTTTTAGAGGGTGGAAACAAGGCTTTCACCTCAAATTTTCCTACAAAGAGAATGCATTAACAAGGATTTCACTCGAACTTTCTACGAAGAAGAACTCATTGCTAAGGCTCACCGACATTACCTAGACTCATACTACCAAGGCTGGATTCTCCACCATACCAAGCTTGTCTCAAAAGTATACGAACTTTACCCTGGTGAGAGGCTTGGTGAGAGTATCTTCCATCTGCTCATCAGTGCTAATGTACCTCAACTGTACAGCCTTCCGCAGTACCATATCTTTGATATAGTGGTACTTGATCTCAAACATGCTTTGTATGCTCTTCCTCAAGCAATACCTATTATCTTTGATATAGTAGGCTCTATTGATTGTCCAAACAACTCAAGGAGTACGGCCAATAATCGCTTCGAAGTTGCCATGCAAGCTGTAATGTACTCACTTCACTGTACTAATGCTGCTGTATAACGCCTCGCTGCACCGTGAAATCATATGTAACCCAAATCGAAGCAACAGCCGAGGTGTTTCTTCCGACTGCGGACACAACCCTTCAATCGTAACTGAAACCAAGTAACTCCAAGTCTGCATCTGAAGTATACTTCAACCCATATCCAACTGTGCCACGCAAGTATCTCAGGATATGTTTAGCTGCAACAAGATGTATCTTTCTCGGATCACACATAAACTGGCTAAGTGCACTCACTGCATAGCAAATATCAGGTCTAGTGTTAACTAGATACATAAAGGATCCAATCAGCTGTCTGTACAACGTAGGATCCACCAAATCTGAACTAGCTGTAGCCTCCTTCAATTTATGAAGATTGGTCTCCATGGGAGTAGACATGGATTTGCAATGCATCATGCCAAATCTCTTAAGTATGTCAATGGTGTACTTCCCTTGATTTAAAATCATACCATCTGACTTCTGCCAGACTTCCAAACCAAGGAAGTAATGCATGAGCCCAAGGTCCATCTCAAATCCAGAAGTTAAATCCTTCTTACATTCAAGAATCAGGTGATCTTCTCCAGTGAGGATTACATCATCAACATATAAAACCAAAATTAATGCATCACCATTGATTACCTTGAAGTAGAGATTTGAATCAGCATCATTCTTCAAGAAACCCAAGCTTGATAGATACTGATCAATCCTTTCGTACCATGCACGAGGAGCCTGCTTAAGACCATACAAGGCCTTCTTCAACTTGCAAACATGTGAGTCCTTCCCATGAATCTCAAATCCATCAGGTTGCTCTATGTAAACCTCTTCCTCAATCACTCCATTGAGAAAGGCTGTCTTCACATCCATCTGGTGAATCTTCCATCCTCTAGATGCAGCAATAGCAATGATGGTTCTGACAGAAGTGTAGCGAGCAACAGGGGCAAAAGTCTCATCATAATCAACTCCCTCTTTCTGAGAAAAACCACGAGCCACAAATGTTGCCTTGTACTTCTCAATGCTTCCATCTGTAGCATGCTTAATCTTGAATAGCCATTTAGAAGATACCACAGACTTGCCCTCAGGTCTAGGAACGATATCCCAAACATCAATTTTAAGAATTGACTGATACTCCTCTGTCATAGCATCTCTCCAGACTTGAAGACTAGATGCTTCCTCAACACAGGAAGGCTCAAATTCTATAATCTGACTCATCAAGGCAACATAACTGGAGAACTTATGTGGCCTTTTGCTTTCTTTGAATGTGCCTTTAGGAGCTACAAAGCTTTTAGCCTCTTGCATAGTGTGACTAGCCCATAGAGGTCTCTTTCTCCCAATAACAATGTCAGTAGGCCCATTAGTAGGTTCCAAGGGTTCAACTGGATCAAGATCTTCCTTTGGTTCCATTGACTCCCTCTGAATCTCAGGAGTATGGACAACTTCCATGTCCTGAGGAGACTCTTCATTATGAATTTCCATATGAATCCCTCTGGATCTCCTGAATGCAACATCTTCCTCGAATGTGACATCTCTACTGATCTCTATCAACTTCTGACCTGGAATGTAAATTCTGTAAGCTTTTGATGTCTCACTGTAGCCCACAAATATTCCCTTCTTGCCATAAGGCTCCAACTTGGTTCTCTTTTCTTTGGGAACATGAACATAGACAGGACAACCGAAGATCCTCAAGTGACTGACTTCAGGCTTCTTCCCTGTAAAGGATTCTTCTGGAGTCATATTTTCCAAGATCTTATGAGGATTTCTGTTCTGAACATATACAGCTGTCCTGGAAGCTTCTGCCCATAGGAAAGTTTGCAAATCTTGATCATGGATCATGGCTTTTGTTGCTTCCACAATCGTTCTGTTCTTTCTTTCTGCAACACCATTTTGTTGAGGATTATAGGGAACACAGAGCTCCCTCTTAATCCCTGCATCAGTACAAAAGTTTCAAAAACTACCAGAGGTGTATTCTCCACCATTGTCAGATTTGAGGACCTTAATTCGTTTACCAGAAAGATTTTCTACTAAAGCTTTAAACTCTTTAAACCTATCCAGTACTTCCTCAGATTCTTTAGATTTCAAAAAATAAATCCAAGTCTTCCTAGAGTGATCATCAATAAAAAGAACATAATACAAAAAACCACTCGAAGAAGGAACATACATAGGACCACATAAATCAGAAGGAACATACATAGGACCAAATAAATCAGAATGAATTAGATCTAAAATACACTTAGATCTATTTTCTCTACTATGAAAAGGGGCTTTTATATTCTTACCTAATGCGCAACCCTTGCATGTACCTTCGTGCTCCTGGTTGAATTTAGGAAGGCCCGTTACCATCTTCTCCATAATGGGTAGGGCTCGGAAGTGTAAGTGAGCCAATCTCCGATGCCAAAGATCACAAAGACTGGAGGAGTCATGAACCAACGCTTGTAGAGGATGTGAGCAAACCTTGTAGAGGTTATCATATCTGACTCCAATTACTTGAGCATCCTTGAAGCTAGAGTTCTGCATCCACACTAGAACTTTGCCTTTGGAGAAGGCAACTTGATATTCTTTATCTTCCAAGGCTGAAATAGAAATAAGATTACGCTTGATTCCGGGAACATAAAGAACATTACCCAATTGAAACAATATGCCGGAATCCAAGTGAAGTGTGGAGGTCCCAATTCCTTTTACGGAGTAGCTGGCATCATCTCCAATGATGACTTGTTCAGAAGATTCCTTTTCCACCAAACTCAATAAGTGCTCCTTGAAGCCGATTATGTGACGAGAGGCACCACTGTCGATTATCCAAGTGTTGGTGTCGGAAGGTACACAGCTTGATAATGCTGAATGAGACAGGTATTCACTTGAATCCTCAACCTTCAAATGATACACCATCTTGACAAACCCTGGGAAATGAGATAATCTGAGTGCAATAATCTGATCACGATCCTCAAACCCGCTCTGATACCATGTTAAATTTATGTGAACAGATTAAATGCACAGAAAAATAATTCAAAATAAGACAAAATAACAGAACATATACCCTGGGAAAACCCTCCTCTTGAGGGAGAAAAACCTAGCAACAAAGATCTCTCTTATATTTGATGTAACAGTGGCAATTTTACAAATTACAATGAGGTCTAACACAAGACCGATATTCAACACCTGGCAATATTGAATGACAGATAACAACCTCTAAATCACACCTGGCAATGACAGAACACAGATCTGGTAATGTTCACTTTGCACTAGAAGGTCTTCAAACTATGCACTGGATTGTCTTCAATCTGTGTTAGCTCAACACTGTGTAATGTTCGCCCTTGTATTCTGAATTCGCACTTTGCTTATTATATTCGCACTTGAGTATATTGCAAAGCTGATGAGTATAACATCAATCTGTACCGTATATTCACATTTGATATCACCGAACTGATGTATTCACTCTTGAATATCGGAACAGTTCACACTTGATTGATCAGATGTATTCGCACTATAATATCAGATAAGTTCGCACTTTATAATGCAAGAACATATGAGAATATCCGAGCTCTGCTAGATGATTACAATAGATGAATCAAGGAGAATATCTAGAGACGCATCCCTCAAAATCCTTCAAGTCGGCCTTCAAGAAATTGCGAATATCCTTTTAATGATAGTTGGCCTCAAATGAATATTAAGTATCTTCTAATAAAAGAACAACTCGAATTCTTTTATGTCGGCCATAATATGAAATGGGAATAAAATAAAACAATGAATATATATTGAATAGCCAACGGCTATCATTCAATTTATGATACCATGAAGGAGCTGAGCTGGAAGGAGCTACCAAAGTTGCTATATCATGAACAGAATGGATCGTGTCTCAACTTTCTTACAATTTTGAGAGATTTACTTCTCTTTAGCTGAGTCTGTGAAAAATGAGTTGCTGAAACTCATTATAATGCTGAAGAATTCAATTTGTTTTAGCAACTACATCTTTTTCTGTCGATTTCGATTTGTTTTCTCTTCTTCAATCAGGCAAGTTTCCATTCCTTTTCAAAAAACTCCATGGCGAGCTTATCTAGGAAAATCTCTTTGATTTTCCAAATTTCGATTTTTTTGCCAGATGTTTATCTTTTATTTTCGAAATTGTGAAAAAAAACATTAAATGTCCAATTAAATTCGATTTTTCCAAGTTTTAATTCATTGCAAATTTAATTTTTCTCATGGATTTTCTCTTTCCCAACGTAATTTATTTTCTTCTGATACATCTCTGGCAAATTTTTATTTTGTCCAAGGCATTTTATAGTTCTAAGTATTGGAAATAAATTATTAAAATGTTAAAATATTTAATTTATTTCCAACCCGTTTGTTTTTGGACCCATGGCTATTTTAATTTTTCTGTTTTTTTCCTTGGCTAAATGTTTATTTTCCAAATTTATTTCAATTTTTCGTCTAGCTAAGTTGAAATTTTAGCCATCTTGCCAATAAATATTTCGCCAGATCCTTAGTTTCTTCTGCCATGGCAGACTTCAAATTGTGCCAGGCACATTTTCTCATGCCGAAATCAATTTTTCTCTTGCTTGGACGATTATCTCTGGGCAAAGTATGTGTTTGGATGTCTTCTTTAGGAAAAAATCCATAATACTTAGACAAATCTTCATCCCTTTTAGCCAGGGGCGGACTTTCTTGCCTCTTTGCCGTGTACATTCTCCTCTGTGCACTTAGCCAACTTCATCAATCTTTTCCTAGGCATCCATACTTAGGCAAATTTTCAATCTTTTCTCCCCTCCTTATGTTAGGCGGACTTCATCAAATTCTTTCCATGGCCTAGCCGAACTTCATCAAATTCTTTCCATGGCCTAGGCGGACTTCATCAAGTTCTTTCCATCTTCCATCAAGGCATGGCAGACTTTCTATCCTCCTTGAGATTTGTCTTTCACACTCATACTTAGCCAAAATTCACAATTTTCCTCTACTTAGGCCTCCATACTTAGACAAATTTCGAATTTTTCCCCTTCTTTGCCTAGGAAAACATCACAAATGTCTTGCCAAGGCTTGGGCGGACTTTGGAGAAGGCAAGCCATCCATCACCTAAGGCTTGGGTGGAATTTATTAATGCCTTGACATGTTTTAAGTAAGGCTGGGCAGACTTTAGAGGTGTCTTGCCATTTTATGGCGGACTTCCAAGAAGTCCTGCTACAACTTCTATGCCATGTCCCTGAAATTAAGGGCGGACTTCCTTGAAGTCTTGCCATTCATTCATCAGCATGCTAGGCGAACTTCCATGACTTCTAGACTTCAACTTTGAATGCCATACTTCAGATTTAGTCATGAATTTTATGCTGGTCACCATGAACCTCTTGATTTTTCATTGATTTTTGCATGCTTTTCATCTGATTTTTGACTGATTTTCTGAGTTTCATATTGCTCCTTCATGTTTTTTGGTTGATTTTCTCAGATTTTCCCTTGCTTTTCCATGGTTTTCCTGATTTTTGCTTGATTTTTCGATTTTTACTTTGATTTTTCAATGATTTTTTGATTTTTGGTTCTAAAGATGGAAACATTAACTTGCTTGACTGGAGTTGACTTTCTAAAAATAGAAAAAGCAAAATCCCTAAAAAATAGGGAACCCCGTTTGGTCCAAAAATGCCAAAAATGAAAAAAGCGAAAAAGCAAAAAGCAGATTCCCTAAAAAGTAGGAAGTGTCAGAATCGGCCCAAAGCACAAGTGATCCTTGTCTCCCGGACCTTTTGAACCCTTCCGTGATTTTACGCACTGATTCAGGCATGGATTATCAACTTGGCTTGGATGACTCTCAAAAGACTGACTTGAATCTCTCAAAAAAGAGACCTCATGAAACCGTTGCGTGGAGGCAAAACCCTAAAAACTAGCAAACTATTGGGGGTTCCCATTCGCAATGGGGCGATGTGTGAAAAGGTCACAACATCGACCAAGTTCACAATGTAGAAATCATTTGTCACTGTATAGTTACCTAATCTGATCTTAAGTCGGGGTACCTTCCTCCTGCAAGACATATTATACCCATCAACCACCATGACATTAAACCCCTCAAAGGCATGTGCTGTCAATCCCTGCTTTATTACTAAGGCTGCATCGATGAAATTATGGGTAGCCCCATTGTCAATCAAAACTGTAATAGGCTGACCCTATAGAGACCCCTTAACTCTGAAAGAGTGGAATCTAGGAGATCCTGAAAGTGAAACAATGAAACTGTTGGAAAAATTGTCATTGATGTCAAATATTGCATGACTGAAGATATTGCAGGAGCATGACTAAAGATAACATATTTGAAAGCAGATTTTTAACAGATCACTAGTTCAATAAAGAGATCACCAGTAGTGAGCCTATTTTATGAAGCGCTTCGATTGGATTAGACAAGGAAGTGTGATGATAATGTCACAAATTTAATAAACATGATCATAACTAGAAGGTAGATAGGTTTATACTGATGTGTTCGGGCATTCCATTTAATTATTTTTTTTTCGAAGGTTTGGAAGAAGCCATGATATCAGATACAAGGGATCAGCGCAGCCTTGAAGACAAATACCAAGACAAATTCACATCATTTAATTTGTCCCGATTATTTCTGCCATCGTTACTCTCACCTGCTGTGGAGATAAAGACAAATAGTGTCTAAGCATTGTATTATATTTTGCCACGCTGGAAACAGGTTACGTAAGTTTTTATGCAAGCTAATTATTGCCGCCGTTGGAGGAATCGAGCTTGGTGAGGAGATTGCTATCGAACATATATTGCCACTTGCCGCTGCTAGAAGGAACTCAAATATTTTACCAAATAATTATCGGGCAATATTAATATATGTTACTCTATCTTATTTATGCTATCAGATCTCTAATCTATTGACAATCGTGCCTAACATATAAGATACGGGATGCTTATTCGAAGATAGCATACTCTCCATGGTGACTTGAAAGGGATGGAAGATCACATTGACGTCACCGCTATAAAAGACCCAAGGAGCGATGTAACTAAGGATCTTTTATGACTAGTGCCATTGTAATTGAAGGAGCCAAAATATCAAAGGCAAGCAAACGTTGAATGAAGATATATCAGCCGTCGAATATTACAGGTATATAGATGATCGGATTCACAGTTCAAGGTAGCTGCCTCATCGTCATCACGTTTATTTGATTGTGGGAATCATGAACGATGTATCATCTAAAGAAGTTGACGATAAAGTTGGTCATCGCAGTTAGTTAAAGGGAAGGATTAAATAACTAAGTCAGATTTAGTCAAACCCAATTTTGAGAAGCACGGTTTAAACAAATTGGTTAAGAAGCATAAGACAAAGATTAGTCAAAGAAACGGCATCAAAAGATACGAAGCATGTTTAAGGGAAAGAGACGGCATCAAAAATGAGATTAGATAAAAAAGGATGTGACTCTATATAAGGATGCGATTAGAAGACAACAACTTTCTGGAGCATCATGATGACTTTTTGGTAAAGGCATGGGTTGTTTAAAACATCTTCTATAATAAAATAATAAGTCTGTGTTTAGTCTGAAAGACGTGATCTTTCATTAAAGAGACATCGACCATTAAGAACATATTTGTTTTTTTTTTTTAAACTAAACATTCAATAAGTGTTTTGAGGAGAGACATCTTTTTGAAAGAGTTATGTGATCAAACAGCATGAGCATTCATTGCAACAATTGAGTAACTTATATATGAGGCATCAAAATTATTTCTGTTGAGTGGTTGGGTAAGTGAGTAGTCTAAATCTGAAGTCCCATCTTCTTGTGTGGGCTAAGTGTGAGATCATTCATCACCAAGGCAGATTGGAGGATAGGGATAGTGCAGGTCAGATTGAAGGCATCTTGCAACCATCAAGTCAAGGTTGGTGCCTTGCATTAGGGGCTGGTGCTCCTTGTAGGTTGGCGCCTACTAAATAATCAAAAGGTTTGGGTGTCCCTTGTAGGTTGCAGCCTACTAAATCATCTTCTTTGTAAATCGAGTAGGTTGGTGCCTACTTCCACTTGTAAAAGTCATTTTAAAGTTTTCAATAAAGTTGTGTCAACTTGTGTAAATTGATTCATATCAAAGGTTGATGTTGATAAGAGTTTAAAGTACTTTTAGAAGGTTGTAAAAGTTGATTGTAATAAGTTTTGAAAAGATTAAGAGGGTAAAAGTTTGTTGATATACTGATTCACCCCCCCCCTCTCAGTATATCTTTGTGCTCTTCAGAAACCACCAGTAGTGTCTTATCCTTGAGGTTGGTCCTCTGAACTACTGTTGTTCATGTGTGCATGCTCGTCATCCTCATCATGTAACAGTACCTCTATGAGATGAGCCTTCCCCTTTCCCAATCAACGGTGACTTGCTACCCATTTCTCCTTACAATGATAGCAAATCCCTTTCTCTCTACACTCCCTGCGGAAGTCTTCATCCGTTTTATTCTTCTTATTGTCCTTCTTATGGGAAGGCTTCTTCTCGGTATCTTCTAGAAGAGATGAGCTATGTGAGGGGGATTTGTTTTTGCTATTGCTTGAGAATTTATTCCTTTGTTGGCTAGACTCCATGTCCCTAGCCTTCTTGATTGCCTCCTGTAGTGAAGTGGGGTTGAGAGCCTTAACCCAACCTCTCAATGGATCCATCAAACCATCCATGAATAGGACTAGCAACTGCTTCTTTGAAGTGTCTGTCACCAAAACAACCAACTTTTGGAAATCAGCAATGTATGTATTTAATGATCCTGTTTGTTTGAGTTGTGCTAACTCCTTGAATTGGAGTTTTGGATCCTTCACATCGAATCTGTCAATCAAGCGCTCAGTGAACTTTGCTTAAGATGTAATCTGATCATGACCCATGGTGACTAATCCATGATACCACCATTCATGTGCAACTCTGTCCAAGTATATTGTAGCATATTTGATTGCTTCATCCTCAGGCATAGGGTTAAGCTGAAAGTAAGTGTCCACTTTTTGCACCCAAGCTCGTATTGTTGTCTTCCTTGAACCATCATAATAAGGAAACCTCAATTTGCCCACTTTTCTCCTGAGGTCATTGTGTTGTTCCCTGTTACCTCTATTTGGTCTGTATCTCATTCTTAGGTCCACGTAGTCTTTGAGAGACATATCCTGTTGAAAACCAACAACTACCCAATCTTGTTTGAATTGATATTGAAGCTCAAGTATTGTGAGTTCATTGTCTACTTTTGGTTGCTGTTCTCTAGCTAGAAAAATAGGCATCATAGGTCTTGTTCCACTTTGTGTAGCACGGTGATTAGGAACCCTGTTATTATTGATTGAGTTGTCTCCATGGCCATTGTTACCTCCATTTGTATTGTTGTTATTGCCAATTGAATTTCTTACTAACATATTCATCATTTGTTCTAAATGCTGATTTGTTCTTCTTTGTTCTGCTAGATGTTCCCTCAAGAGTGCATCACTCAAATCTTCTTTCCTAGGGCTGCCACTACCTCCTCCCATTGTGCCAGCTGAATCTCCTTTACTCGTTGTCTCCCAACGTCTCCTCAAATCTCCTGAAAGTGTTTGTCCTTCTGGAATGTATGGAGGGTTGAACTGTCTTCTACCACCTGTTGCGTAATACTGTCCTTTCTTTTCTTATCTTGTTGTGTATCTCTTTTCTCTATCACTCATGAACCCTTACAGGCTGCCAGGAACTTAAGCTCTGATACCACTGTAATGAGCTTTGCTGATTTAGATTCAAAACTCTTCAATTTGAGCCTTAGGAATTTTGTCAAACGGTTGGCATGCAATGTTTGAACTTATCCCTTGCAACTTCTGATCTAGTTTTTAGCTCTCAAGGAATATATTAAGGGTTACCAAAGTGCAAAACAAAGATCTTGGTTACTATGACCTTATAACACTTTCTGATTTTTCTCCTAAAGGGAAGGGATAGACCAAAATGTCAATGTTCACACTCTTAAACCACTCTAGAAAATTCCCTTCAAATCTGTCCTAAGATTACTTCTAGGAATATTATTGAACACTTCACATGCAATCTCTCAATTAACCGTTTTGAGTTTTGAATTTGTTGCTTTGTCTTCAAATAGCTTCAATTGTAATCTAGTAGCTTGCAAATTAACTCTACAATGTCTAAATGAAGAATTAGATAGAAATGCAATCCCTTTTTGGCTTTTAAGATGCAAATACATAACCTCTACTTGAAAAACATCCACCTACAACCAACTTACATTCTAACAAATAGTTGGCATACAAACTTATATGCTGGGAATGAATGCTTTAAATTTGACATTACAATAAACATATTGTATGCAACTTATGACTCTTTATTCAAATGTTCTTTCCAATACAATGCTGTTGCATTAGCCACGACTCTTGGCTTTACAATATAAAACGCAAACAATGCCAAAGTTGGATTTCTGAAGACACCTACAACAGCCGCTTAGAAGAACCTGGTAATAGAAGCGCTAGAAGTTGATGAAGATCATAGCCTCCAAGAACCATCCAAAATGCCTCCCTTTAAGCACAAATTGAGTATCCTCTTAGCCGCCCCTGTTCTGATATAACCCACTGAAAATGATGAGAGTAGCATAAAAACTCCTCCAAAACACATCAAAACTCATTACCATAGCCTTCTAATTGCAACGCCTCATGTTTGATATCAAATTGATGCACCATGAATTTTATTCAAATTTATTTCTCCTTCTAAACAAAATCGCCCCTTCTCCAATGGTGCCCAACTGAGACAAGGAATGAGATTAAGAAGCAATCACAGCACAAGATCAGATCTTCGAGAATTTGTCTTCTTCAATCAATATCAACCTCCCTTCTTTTCCTTGGCACAAATCTGCAGATAGACACCATGAATCAAATCTCTCCAATATCAAAATTTGGCCCGAGGCCACTAAATTTTGAGCACAAATGAAAGGACTGAGATATCCTTTCCCCAAACTAGCTAGGCTTGATATCTCATAAGCGAAACTAGGAACCAGCTAGGCTTGATGTCCCAAAAGCAAAGTTTGCCAAGCATTAAGCTCACCAAATGTAGAAAATGAAGTAGTCAACTCAACATGTCCAAATGCCCCCAGCTAAAGCTTCTTTTTATACTTTTTCAACCACATCTTCAAGAAGCTTCTAGAAACAAAGTATTATTTTTTTCAAGTGACTTTATAATGTAATATTTATTTAGTCACTTTATTAAACTAATTAAATATAAAGTCATCCTTTAGATATTAATTTATTGGAATAACTTTATAAATAATTAATTTAATATCTCAACTTTAATTTAATTAAAATAATCAATTAGTCATTCTTATGAAATATCAATATTTGGACAACTTAATTAATTAAATTAATTAAATCATTCTATCTCCAAATCGGGGACATGACATGTTATGAATTTTAATGATTTCCACGAATTATTCTTGTGGTGGGATCAACATTATGGGACTCTATAATTGTTTATGATTCAGATCTGAATAGAATCAACTTCCTAGGGCTTGTTTTAATCATGCAATTAGGTCTGTATCTTCCATTATCAGTGATGCAGTGTTGCTCAAATCTGGTTTATGTTGCCTTTTTGAAGAAGTTTCATTGCGTTCCATGCAAGTTTACTCAGAGTTACATTCTTGAATATTGTTGAGATTGAGAATTAATTCATCTATTTTTTTAGTAATATATGCATCTACACTTGAAAATGTGAGTGCTAACTACTTATATCTAAGTATATTTATATTGTAAGGGTAATAAGTGGGCTGTGCCTTTTATATTGGAATATAACTAGTGTACAATGGGGACACGCCCCCCCATTTTTCCCTCATTTTTGGGACGGGGACTTCCTTGGGACATGGGCATGGGTCAGGGACGTTCCCCCACTGTACCCCCATCGTCGCTAGTTCGTTAGGAATGTTAGGGAGATTTCAGTGACGTTGGGACATCTTCGGGACGTCCCGTGGACGCTCAACGTCCCTCGAACGTCCCTGGGACGTCTAGGCGTTTCTCGCCCTAGATGTCCAAAAAAAAAGTTTCTTTTTTCTTGATTCTTGTTCCTAGAGGCGAGCCCTAATGGCAGGTGGGTCCCCTCCATGCCCTCTAAGTTTTACAAAACACTGCCAAATCCTCATTTTTTCCTCACTTTTGGTTTTGTAAGTTTTGCAACAACTAAGTGAAGATGAGAGAAAAGAGTGAGTGGAGGAGTGAGATTGAGGTGTTGCAAGTGCAAGAGGGGTGAGAAGGAGCAAGAAGAAGAGGAAGAGGCTTAGAGGATTCTACATCAACTTGGAGGGATTGTTCAAGCACAAGGTAGGTTTCTGTGACTGTTTTTTCAATTCTTTTTGCTTTTTTTTTGTAAGTTTCATTTTCAAAGATGACAAAATGAAAAATCAACAATAAACATTGAAATGAATCTGTGAATATGCATTTGCAGCTATGTTATTGGAATTATGATTAAAACAAAAAACGAACAATGGACATTGAAATGAATCTATGAATATGCATTTGCAACCATAATCATAATTCCATAACATGACCGCAAATGCATATTCATTGATTCATTTCAATGCTCATTTTTTGTTTTTCATTTTGTCATCAAGATTCAACATCAAAATTTAAATTTCATTTTCAAATTTTTTAAACTAGGCTGAAACTAGGCACTTATAGAATGTATATTGTTTATTGCATTGTCACAATGAACTCTCACGACATGAGTGAGGATGAGGTAGAGGTTCATAGTGAAATTGAATTTGAATATGAACCTAAGGCTAAGGGGAGTGACCATGGGGCTGAGTCTAAAGCCCAACTAGTTCCATGGCAAGTTGATGTAGAGCAGGGGTGGTTAGGTCCAACTTGTTCCAAGTCAACCAATTCTTCAAGTTTGCAAACACTTGGTGGTGGGTTTCTCTCTTCTAGTCTACCAACTCCTAGTAGCACTCCATAAGTGGTTTTTCCAACACAACTTTCATGAAAGACTTCACACCCAAAATCTAATTACAGATTTAGATACCCTTTATGCCTTTTGACAACATATCTCTATTGCAGGTGGTGGTGTTTTGGAACACAAAGGCCAAAATTGGACTGCTATGCTTGGAATTAGGCCTAATTAGGCTTGCTTCCCTAGGTCACAACTAGGTTTTCACACTCCAGGGTTCAAATCTCTATGCCAATGGCTCAAACACATCATATGGTGTCTAACAAACCCTTCCCAAGCAATTTCAATCGCTACCTAAAAATTCTTCTTCAAACCCTAACTCCTATGCATCTCCTATGCCTAATACATGAGGTTAATTAAGTTAGGGCATCACCCAACTTGCACTTAACACCAACCCCTGCTCTTTTAATAGTTTGAACACGAAATTCAACCTACCTACATCCATTCCACCAAGTTTGAGACGTATTCATCGGTGGAATGGAGAGAAATTCATTATTTATAGTCAAAACACACCCTAGTGAGGGTTTCAAACAACTTTGAGAAAATATGCTCTAAACTTCTCCAATCTTGATGAAATCAAATGCAGAAGAACAAGGATTCAAAGCACCATGAATTCCAATCAATGTTTGATCACTCCCAGGCTGTATGAAACTGTATAGGTCTGTGTAGCAGCAAATTAAGCTTCAAAAACACAGAAAATAGAGCTCTTGTTATTCAAAGTTCTAATTCTTAACTCCAAAAGTTTTCCTCGGTCACAACAAGGCATATTAAACATTTACAAACCAAAACCAGCTGTTTTCCAACTACCTTTTGAATTCTAATGGTTCAACTTCCCTAATAACCAAAAATGCAAAAGTTGCTTGTGCAACTTTTTGCAAAATGGACAACTTTTACACAATTGACCCCAACTGACTCAAAAACATAACAAATGGTCTTAAAAGACCTTATTAGTGCAACAAGTAGTATAGAGTGCCCCTCTGCATTACTGGTAGAGTATGCTAGGGGTCCTTTTGATTGTAAGTCTCCTCTCAGACAGTTTGCAACAAAATTACTAAGCAGGCCAGGAACATTTGGTTGCACAAGGAAGTGGAAGTGCCACTTTTGTAATCTAGAATGGTATGGCAGCATTACTAGAGTTAACGCACATCTTTTTGTTAAAGGAAAAAGTGTGGACACATTTTCTTTTTTGGCAAAATCGAAAAACCTCAAATACAAAGTGGAGATAAATAAGCTATGGGGTGTTCTTGAGGACATTGCCACTACACCTATTCCTACTACTTTGTCTCATAGGGCACATGTAGGAGAGTAGGTGTGATGCTTGGTTCTTCCTGTGCCCATGTAGGAGAGGTTAAGGGGAAATACAAATTGCAAAGTACCCCCATAGCTAATTTGTTCAATGTGCAGTTGAAGGATGAGATAGATGATACCATCGACAAGTTCTTCTTTGCCAATGACATCCCATTTCATGTAGCTTGAAGGGGAGGACCATCATGTGTGCCACCAGGTGAGACAAAATTGGGGGCCACAATCTTGGATAAAAATAATTCCAAGATCAATATGTTGATTGAGAAAATGAAGGAATGTTGGGTGAAGAATGGATGCAATATAGTCATGGATGGGTGGACGGACATTAGCCATCGTCCACTCATCAATATCATGTTTACATGTACAAAGGGCCATACTTTCTTAAGACACTTGATTGTATAGGGCATCACAAAGATGCTAATTGTATAGGGCCATTGAGGAGGTTGCGCCACAAAATGTGGTCCAAGTAGTGATAGATGCAACACGTGTGCAAAGTTGCGGGGAAACTTCTTGTGGTGGCTTACTGAAAGGTTCCCAATGCAATTTGATTTGATTTTTCTGAGTTTGTCTTTCCAAAACGTCTTTGACTAGTGTTTGGTGAAAATTATGTAATCAGCTTTTCTATAGATTACACAACTTGGACTTCAGCCATAGCTATGTGAGATGTAAATCTCTCCTCTCAGAAAGGGGAGGCGCCCTTCTTACTGCTAACAGAAGCGATAGTAAAACAAACAAAGTAATTACAAAATGTACACAATACTTACGAAGTGGGGGGGTGTGTCACATTCATCCTTCTCTCTTTTTTCAGAGAAGATGTTTACAATGCTTCACTGTTGGAAGTTTTCAATTCTTAATAACTTTAAACAATCAACTAGTAGTGGTCAAAGGTGATTTCTATTCTTTTAGAGCCAGCAGCGAGTGTCTTGCATGACAATAATTAAACCCATGGAAGTTTTGGCTTAAGGCACAAAGTTCGTTTTGGTTTGTATCAATGGACTTGAATAATGCTGTTTATCGTTGGAAGGGCAAGATTCTTAGAATAAATATCCTTTCGAATAATATGCATCACTTATGTTTTAAAGTCTAGACATTCACCAAAATGATTCCAAATATATGAATTAATAAAGGCACAAGCCTGTAGATCCACCAAAGGATACCAGCAAAACAAGGCCTGGACATCCCACGTGCTGAATTACCACAAAGTTAATATAAATTTAGTCCCTTCTATATCCCATGTCTGAACCCATCACCGGCGCCAGATCAATTTGAAGATCCGGTTAAATCCAACATGCTCTGGCTGCACCTGTTCGACCCACTTCATTCCACAAAGTACGTGAATTGGTTAAAAGCTTTCATTAATTTCGCTTCAAAAAGGGTAGCACTTCGTTGCAAAATACTAAAGGATAAATTTACAATAGAAATTCCTCACATTATATAGAAAGAGGGATGAGCAAAATTAGGAATCTAATTGAGAAAATCAAGGAAAGTTAGGTGAGCGATTCAAGGAGATCTCACCTAACTTTGACCAAAGTCAAAGTGTAATTTGTTTTCAAAAGATTACATCTCGAACTTGGTGCAATTACAATTTACAAAAAGACATATAATATGTCAGGAAATATTTACAAGATGCATAATGGGAAGCATCAAAATGTTCAACATCGGAGATCAAGAATCTTCATGGTTCCTTGCTTTGGGCGTGGAGTCTTCATACTTCTTCTTGGTCTCCTATATGAACGCATCATCTGGGCCGACTGTGTAATCTACAAGGGTGTGAGCTCTTGTAATCGACCTTTTGGCAAATGAATGGATTTTCTTGCACCCGCAAAGATGTGTCTTGAGATTATCAAGTGTCAGCCGTATATTGCAAATGATATGTATTGAGGCTTTGGGAAAAATTGTCATCCTCAACTTGTTGCATAATGGCTTCTTTGTAGATTTGGGATAGTTCATTGGATCAGAAGATGTCAACTTTAGGATCACTTGATGAAATCTGGAGAGAAACTACAAGGATGGTGAATCAATAGACATTAGCAGAAAAAGTAGCATTGGGAAGCATGAAGTGAGAAACAGTGTTGAGCAAGTGTGAAATGAGCAACTAGGCACGAAAAATGATGCGGGAGTGAAGAAACGGGGTCCGGAATGGAAATAGAGCAAGTTTGAAGAGACTAAGATGAAAACTGCCAAAAGTGTAAAGGTGCTAAAATTCAACACCATTGCACAAAAAATGACTAAGTCTGGAAAAAGTGCAAAGGTGCTAAAAATTAGCACCATTGCACAAAAAATGACTAAGTCTGGAAAAAGTGCAAAGGTGCTAAAAATTAGCACCATTGCACAAAAAAGACTGAAATATTCCCCATTAACTTTTTCCCAAAATTAACATTCAAATCATCAACCAAACACTGATTAGTGTTAGCTCCAAAATGCAAACTAGCAAAGAAGATAACTCTAACCAAGAATGTTCACCAAGATCCCAATGTGGGCGAGGTGATAGCATATGGTCAGAGGATCATTAGGCATAAACAGAGCTGAAAGTACAATTCATCTGCTGGTGCAGGCATCCACAAGCGGTGGGAATACTCCACTTATTCAGTGGGTGAGTTTACAACAATTATTAGGCGGCAAGCTAGCCTTTAAATCCACTCTTCCACTTATTAACGTGGGGGGAATACTGTCCACACAACCACTTATAACGTGGGGGGAAATTACAAGCAATATAGATGTTTATTCTAAAACCCAACCACTCAATTTTGGGAGTGTAAAACAGATATAAAATTGCAGCAAGTAAAGGAAGAGCTGTTAGTACTACTAACTAGCTTTAGAAAGAATAAGAACAGCTGCAAATAGAATAGATAAGCTTTTAGAATTTTCTTTATCCACACTGGCGGTAAACCATCCAGGGGTACTTAATGTGAGAAATAGAAAATAATTGCAGCAATAAAGGACTGGAACAGTACTACTGTTTACAGTCTTACAATATAGAAAGAGAGCTGCAAATTACATCAATATTACAATGTTTTCAAAGCACCAAGATACTGAATGATTCCATGATTAATAGTAGCAATTATTGATGAAGAAAGGACTGGAAATTCAAACTGAAACAAGTCTGATATAAATCTGCAATTCTGGAAATGAATAACCAGCAACTATAAGAATTAATTAAATGCTCATAACTTCACCAAAATACCTCCGAATGGCGTGAAACGGAGTGCAATGAACCTCTGGAGGATAGGCACCCATGACAAGATGAAGAAACAGCCTCAAAAGTCATCCATTAATTTATGGCACAATTCTCAATTCTCTACAGATGGTACGACTCTTGAAAAGGGCGATTTAGCAATAAAAAATCAAAGACTTGGAAATAAATTCCAATCTCTTTTGGAAGGGGTCGCCTTGGGTCTAGAACCACTTTGCAAACATACCCAGAATGATATTTAATTTGCTCAAAAAGCTGTCAACAAAAAACACTTTCAGCCATGATAAACCAGCAACATAAAAATTGGAAACATCTCACCAAAACTCCACAATAATGCTCAATATGTACTTCTGGATGAAGCACACTCTCAGGCCACCACCTAGGGAACCATAGTTTCAGGCCCGAAGAGTGGAGTAGATTTGCTAAGCTAACCCTTAGCCGGATTCTGGATTTCAAACCAGCAGCATAACGTTATATTTTTCCAAAGATAATCAGCTCTTCGAACAGCAGCAATATATAAGCTTCAATTGGCAAATGAAGCAACAAGAGACTCTTCAAATTCCAAGAAGTTGAATCACTTCAACTCCCAAAAGGAATGCCACTTTAAGCATTTCACTTTTTTTGAAATAATAAAATATTAATCAACCTCTTTTAGGCATCCAACTTCACTTTGCAACAATAAAGCATTTAATAATTCATTAAATGCACCATTGACCCCTTAATGACCCCCTTTTAAAAACAACATGAAGAGATCATTCCTAGGCGTGGGGGTACAACTGAGAAACATAAAAATGACTAAGTATAAAACTTAATCCATGGAGATAACCAAAGCCAAACTGAAACTGAAGGATAGCAAAATGACTTGAGCTGAATTGCTGATGATGCTACTGCCAAAATTAGACTTACTAAAAATAGCCAATTGCTATAAATAGTAAGTTAACATCGCTCAGAAAGCCAAATCAACATTGAACCGTAGCATTGTTCCGTTAGATGATATCGCCAAAAAGAGACTGCTAAAAAAGAACCCGCTATAAATAGTAAGTCCGCATAACAACCTCGAATGCCAACCGAAAGCAAAGATTCAAAGAGGAAACCCTTGGTTTTACCTCGGCCTTTAGCTTTACCATTTCCTTAAAACAGCTAAATCCAAATGAAGAGTGTAGGGCCAAACAAACATTGCCTCATTTCATGCAAGTAAAGTAGATTTCATTTCATGCAAGTACTTAGTAATTGTGGAATGTGGTGCTCGATTTGAACAAAACTTCGCTTATCCATACCACTAGCGGACTCGCTGACGGTGGGTTCGCCTTGCGTGGTCAACTGGAACATTGTGAAACTTAACTTCGATTATGGTTTATATGTTGGCATGCATCATTGTGATGGTGTCTTCATGCTAGATCGTGATTTGAATACCTTTGATTACTCCTCTGAAGATTGCACCGGTTCTGTGGAAGCTGTCCGAAGTGAGGCAAAGCGGAATCTGGTTGAAGTCTGCGAGAATTGATCGCCATGTCCCACGCCTTAGAGTAGATTAGAACCTTCTCATCCCTACAACCATTTTAAATTTAGTACATTTCTGGTCAGTATTAGGAAATTTGCACTTACCCGACAAATCATTCGAACCACATGAAGCCCTTAATCTGCTGTCTGCTATCAGCTGTCGAACAATTGTGTAAGTCCCCTTGAAATACCAACAAAAACACATCGAGCCAACTGAGGGTATTCTATTGCACTGAAGGAACCTTGGAGTTGAACGCACGAACTTTCTCGCAATCTTAGCGTGCTGGATACTTTGATCAAGAGAGAATAGGGTAGCCGTTGGTGAACTTTATTCTATGTTGGTGCGGTCACGAAAATCACATCAACACTACCATAAATCATGAGATCTTGTCTTTTCTTGATTGTAATCCTTCTTTATTCAAGTCTTCCTTACTGCCCTTTATATATCAATTATCTAGACCTCTTTAGCCTTTTATCAAAGTTCTTTTCACTCGCAATTAAATGTGCCTATATTTTTATCTCTTTTATCCCTTTACCAAGGTCCCATAAATGAAACCTAGATGTTGGCAAGTATGGGGAATAGATCAGAGATTCTATGCTTAGGTACTTGAAATGTTGTATTTATAACCCAATGTTAAAGATAAGAAGAGAATCAGAGTGAGTGTAGGAGGTTACAAAAGCTTGCAACAAGAAATGGCTTCTGCAAATAATGAAATAAAGTCCAACCATAACATGGATAGGAATACATTCTAAAATAGTCCAACCGATCTGAGGTATCATGAATATATTTATATATACATATATATACTATCAACTAGATGTTACATTCAAATGATACTCTATCATTCTATCCTCCTTGTCTAACTTCTCTCTATTGTTCTATCCCTTTTTCTCGTCTTTTTTTCATCTTTGCAGTACCTTTACTTATAGCCAAGTATAGGTCAAGGGTGTGTCTATTTGTCTTTTAGCTTGACAGATAGTGCAATCTATTTGTGGTGGGTGAATGTTGCTCTATTGTTGGCTATATCCTACTAACACATGTTTAATATAAAAACTTGTACAATTCCACAAGGCATAACCGATACTAGATGTCTGGGTTTCCATCCAACCATACTCCTTGATATTTCCTAGTGTGTGCCATCTAATACAATGTGACACCAACTAGATAAGTGGACAAAAAAAAGTTTCTACAACACAACCAACATGTCCTCCAAAATTTTCAACAAATACTCTCATGCCTATAGTAGAAACACAAAAGGCACCAACACACACCACACACCTCCTGAATACAAGGTGGATGAGAAAATTTGGTTACATCTTCATAAGTAGCACTTCAAGGGTCCATATTAGAAGATTAAGCCTCTATACTATGGTCCTTACACCATATTGCATACAACTGGAAACAATGCCACTACCCATGAACCAACACCATACTTATGTCTTCATCCATTATTCAACATGGAACTCCTTTGCCCATATTTCTGCCCTAGCTCAAGCTAATAGGAACTCAACATCCTTAACAGTTGAATCTTGAGCATCTACATTGTACATAAAAGACAATTTCATAGAGACTACCACAAAGTGTACCTACCATAGCACAAACTAGTTCTTCTAAGTGATCAAGGCCTAATAATATGCCAATCAAATTAAGTGGTACAGCCTTTAGCAGCTTAGAGTTCAATTTCAATAAATAAGATTTCTAATGAGAGAACTACTAAAGGAGATGACAACATTTGAGTAATTATTTATGACTTTCCTATGACAGTAGAGAATCCTTTAGATCTAAAATGTTAGTTGAAGTAGGCCACTCTCAAAAGACTTGAACTTTATTTGGATCCACAAGTACACTATACTCATCAATTAAGAAGCTCGCGTACTTGATTGTAATCTTTTTACATTTTATACATTTACTTCTAGAAATATATTTCTTCAATTTCATGGATTGTGGAAGATTGAAGTCCCTAATACTTGACTACAATTTGTCTAAATGGCTTCTCCATCTTGGTTTTGAGGTGGCATTAGCAATTGGAATCCAAATTTGACCACACACGGACTAGGTGTCGGTCTCAAATCTATGTTGTTGCCAAAGATGTGATCTAGAAAGACAAGAAATTTTCTAGATGCAGGCTGAGAATATCATTGATGATGCACATGAATGAGGAAGGTTAACTGGTGTTGCCAAAATCCATGTACGATGACTACTAAAGCCTAAACTTTGACTTGAAGATTATCCTCCAAAGATCACAAGGATCCACACAAACTTGGTGATATCCAAAAGCCAAGCTGGGCTTAGTGAATTGTTTGGCATCCTAAAGTCATTCTCAAGCTGGATATCTTTAGATTTTGGTAGTGACTATTGATGGATATCTTCAAATTCCTTTCTTGAAGGCATGAGGAATCAAATTGCATGACTTAAGGTCTGACCAAGGTTGCAATGCTGATTAATACTTACTATTATACTTTCTTTTTTGGTGTGTTCTCCAAGAAAACATGACTATGTCTTTAACATTATCTAGTAAATCGCTCTCTTTTTCATCCAACCTTACATAAATAAAATGTTGAGCTAGTACAATTAAATGATTTGTTCAACAACAATATTTAGCAGTCATCCAACAATTCCCTTTTGTTTTTAAACTCAGGTAACAGTAATTTGTTGCATGTTGTGCAGTAGTGGATTTTGACATTCAATGATTTTTAACATAAATAAAGACCAAAAATACAAGAGCACAAAGAAGAAATTTGGATTCTCTAATGAGCAAACTGCAAATACATAATGAGCAATCACTAAAGAAGTGGTGATTACAAAGAAGATACAATGATGAGGCTAGCCAAATGCACTAATTGACATATAGGATTTTATTCTCCTATTACAAAGAAATACAAGTAATTGAAGAAACAATTTAACAAGATAAAATGCAAATGAGATAAAGATCATGAAAACAAGGTAGATATTAAAAATTAAAAAAACAATTAAAAAGTTTATACCACATTGTGCATGATTTCCCAAAGTTCAAGAATGATAATATAAAACTCTAGAGCTAGATAGCATCTATAAAAGAAAGCCTGCAGCATGTAGGCATTGCCACAGATCGATAGTAAACTATATTCTAGTAATGTGAGACTCACCTTCTGGGATACATTCAGATTCAAAAACTTGTATATGTTCACAAGAATGAGCAGCATTTGTACACCAGAAGTCTTTAGGAAGAAGCACTCTAACATTTCTTTTCTTTGCAATGTCCAACAATTCCAAAGCCTGTTGTTCAGCATGCTTCTCCACAAAATGTGGAGAAATGGACAACCCTAGAGCACTCAAAAATGTGAAAGACATTGTTCCTATAAATGCAAGTGTATCACATTTACAAAGAAGAGATCGAATAACAGAGATTTTCTCCATAATTTTAGCTCCACCAACCTGAATAAGAATGAAAACAAACCACATTTTTTAAAAAATTAACGATGACAAATTAAGGCTCTAAGCATGAATTAAGCAATGCAGTGCATTAACATAGGCGCAAATGACCTAAATCATCTTGCATGCAAGAGTAAATTGAGAATTTGAAACTCATGAGTAAGGCACTGCACTCAGCATGAATCCAATATAAAATCATCTTTCATCCATAAATTTGAGATTCATCTTTCACGTGTGAATTTGCAAATAAGTAATATGACTATCCCAACATATCTTTCTACTCCATGCCATGTTGCAACATTAACATGTATTATTGAAGGAAACCATTAAAAATGGTATGGAACAGCATATACTGAGATAAGTGTTACACTATATAGTCTTTTAATATGTGCATCAGAATTAAATATAATTATCAGCAAAAATAATTGATAGAAGACAATGTACGTTCCAAAAAGCCTAAATATGTTATGAAGACTCTCCTACTACTAGTTTTAGATAAGATGCACATGCCCATCATGAGACCAAAAATCAACTATAAAAGCTTAAAACAAATTATCGAGAATTCATTTTTTTCCAAGTGCAACATTTGGCGGTAAAGGAAGGCAGTCTCAGCCATCTTCAATAATAAAGCCTATAAACTATCTATTTAAAATATCACTAATTACAAAGGATTAATGTAAATCAAGTGAAACGAGCTTCATCTTGCTCATCCTAGATTCCTCAAGTCAAGCACCTAGGTTGTTCCCTCACTCACTTATGCCATGATTTCCATGCACATCAAAGGTAGTAATATCTTGTACCAGCACTACATCTCTAGATGTGCCTCATCCTACCTAGGGTGTTCCTCAATAAAAGATTTGGCTATGGAGATAGCCACCCAAGATCAAGGAGCTTCAATGAAATCACAAGAGAGCCAAAATGAGAGTATAATTCCATTCTATCAAAGGATGTCAATATACAAAATGAGATTATTTACAAGAGTACATGAGATGGGTATATATATGATACACCACCAAGAGATGTGAATGTACAACCAATGTGGGATATTAGGAGATGTACTCGCATGTGTAGTACAACTCCACCAAACAAGAAAAGCATGACATGTACAAATGCAACCTACCTAAGTAGATACATACCTTAGCAAGTTTACCCTATCCTAGGTGAAAATATGCAATAAAGTGATTAACTAAGTGCAAGAAAATAAATATGCACCAACACCCCCCATAAGCATAGCTTAGATGGGTATGCAAGAGAGATGGATGGGTCCCAACAAAACTCTAGCCATGTTAGGTACCCATGTACAAAATGGTGCCCCTCAAAAGATAAGGAAAAAACTCATGGAAAAATCTACCCCCCAAAGAAAGGAAAATAGGAGAGACCATGCAGCCCTCCATAAGTGTAGTCTTTTGTGCCAATGGTAGATGCTTGACACTAAATGCTAAAGAGAACCCATGATCACCGAACAACATTTCTCCCTGGAGGAAGAAACAAACAAAAAGGTGTATGCAAGATATGTTTCCATTCTAAAAAGGAATATGATGGAAGAAAGATAAGAATATATGAGGTCTCTAGAAGTTGCTCAAGGGCCGCCATGTGTCATGCTCCCTTTTCAAAATGATTTAAAGAAAAATAATAATAATAATATTTTATGTTGGTCCCACTAGCTTTTTTTAAGGACAACTTAACTATTAATATTTTAATAAAGTGGATGTCTAAATGGGACATCATAAGGCCTCATGCAATATTTAATTTAAGAGGTGTTGGAGGGAATTTTAGGAAGGAAAAGAAAATTCAAGTTTAAGGGGGCCCAAAAAGAGTTTATAAAAGCAAGGTTTATGGATCAAAGGGATCATCCATGTTTTTGAAATCAAATCATTTTCAAAGCTCAAGTACTTGTGTTCATCTTCTCATCCAAGGATGAAAACCCACTTGTCCTTTGAGGAATTTTCATTTACAAATAGCTTTTGTGCTAAAAGTTCACAATTTATTTTTAGTTTCAATTTGCTACAGTGCCCGGTCATTGTGATAAGTACTTATTTTGATATTTATGATAAATAATATTTTTGATTTTGTTGATGATATATGTACCTTGCACCAATATCTATCAATATTCAAATTGTTGCAATAGTAGTAATAGCATTTGATGTTTAAGGGTTTCCAAAATTATTTATAGTATTTATTGTTGATAAATATTATTAATGTAATTTGGGGCTTCTACTAAATATAATATTAAAAAGGTTTTTTGTAGTGCCTTGCATCAGCATCTATGAGTTTTAGATATTTGGCTCAACCATGATATTTGATAATTGTAATGTCCCCTTCTCAATCCTAAGCTTTTCAGTGGTTGTTAGCCTATTTCTAGAGTCCTGTAGGCTAAACGGAGGAGTTAAGGGGATTCCATGATCCTTGGAGGATTCATGTCAACATTTCTAGAAGAGTATACTGATGTTGCCAATGAGCTTTTGTGGGTTTTTCTGGGTTTTTTCTAGGACTTGGTCAACAATATTGCTATTTTTAGTAGTGACTATTTTTAATAAGTTTCAATGTGATTCAATTTGGGCCAATTTGGAGTTTTGACTCACTATTTTTAGCAATTTTCTATTTTTAGTAAGTGTTATTTTGAGCACTTGGTCTTGGCAACAGTATAGTGCGGGGTTTCCAATTTTGGCAGTGGTGAATTCAATTGATTTTTGGAGCAATATTTATTCACCATCACTTAAGTCTTGAAAAGGTAACTTTATGACTTAAGTTCATTTTATGACCCCTTGTGCTCAACGCCTAGGAAATGATCACTTAAGTTGCTTTTTTAAAAAGCAACTTTCATTTCCTAAGGTGGATGCCTAGATGAAGGAATGAAGTGAAAATTAAATAAATTAAATATTTCCTTGGAGAGGGACGTCCCATTTTGGAGGGAAAAGGAGTTTGAATTTGGAGCCCTAATTTCTATATAAGCTCACCTTGTGCTCTCATTTGGGCATGTTTGAATGAAGATAACGAAGTGTTGTCAAATTGAGGATTGAATCCTTCAAAGGCTTTGGAGACAAAAACCTTCAAAGTTGAGAGATACTCCCTAGTTGGACATTGGAGTGGCTTCACTGCAAGAGTCACCATTGGAGTTATTGGTGAAGATTTCCAGTTTTCTTTTAGTTATGGATTGTTTTGAAGTTTTCTAGCTATATATTTTGGTGTGCACTTGAGTTGTTTGGAGTTGCAGGATTTTTGGAGTGGATTTCTTTGTTCCTTACTTGTTGGTCGTACCATTTTCATGCCTAGGCCGTACCACCTTATTGAAGTTGCAGACTGAAGTATCGGTATTTGGTTTTTGGGTATTGGTTCATTCTCTCCTTCATCCTTGGGCGACTAGGTCTGCAAGTTTGCAGATTTTTTGTTGTTGTTTCGGAATTTCAAGAGCAGATCGCCCCTTTCCTAGGCCATACCATTGTTGGCTGGGGAATGCATGGGTTTCAGAAGTGAATCATTTCATGGTTGCAGCCCTTTGGTGACTCTTTGATGGCACCTAGGCTCTACTAGGCTATTGCTAGCTGCTATATGGTGTTCTTGGTTGATTTGGGAAGCATCCTAGGGAGTTGTGCCAATGTTATGCTCGCTGGTTTGGTGTATCAAACTGCTGCAACAGCACATCAGACCTGCAAACAATCTTATTCAGTCATTTTACGGAGTGTATTTGCTAATATGTTGTAGGGTTGACTTATTTGCTTAGTGGTTTCTCAGGTGGGATAGTTCTTTTCATGTTTTCAGACATACTATGCAACTACATAGCAGATTTGTACTTGTTAGTATCATTTTGTATTGAGCTCACATTGTAACACTGATTTGGTAGTACCATTCAGTGGTTTTAGTTCCTATTTGGTTTTGATACTAACCCCACTGAATAACTGGCATCTCCGTTTTCCACTGAATAAGTGGTGTGATTTTCATATTCCTCTGAAGAAGAGGCTGCTAGTACTTACCCAACTGCATAAGTGGTCCTTATTGCACTCATCGTTGAAAAGCGGAAGAGTTCTCTCTTTCTCAGTTGTACCCATCGCACAAGTGGTTTCTTTTAGTACTACTTACCCCACTAAACAAGTAGTTTCTTTCCAGCATTGCAATGTAAAACTTGCCACCATATGCTCTCACCTTGCCCACATCGGGATCTAGGTGATCAAAAAGTGGAAGGTAATGGATTACAGTTGATTATCTTTGCTTATTATGTTATCACTTGCAATGTAAACCTTGCCACCATATGCTCTCACCTTGCCACATCAGGATCTGGGTGATCAAAAAGTCGAAGGCAATTGATTCTAGTTGATTATATTTGCTTATTTGCTAACGCTAAAAAGTTGCAAAATTGAAAAATTTGGGGTGGTTTATTACAATAATTAATGAGGTTCAATAACTATTGTTTTGTATTTCTTATTTATTACACTTTTGCATAAATCAGAAAAATAAACAAAAATTATAGGGTTTAAGAATATTTTGAAAAGGCACATTACCCTATGTCGATGCCACAATCAAATTATGAGTCCTGGGCCTACCTACAGATAGGGACAATCCAAAACCTAATGGAAATGGACGTGGAACAAGAGTCAAAGACAATGAAACAACAACTATGACGGAACTTCATCAAAGAGAATATGAATGTCTTCAAAAAGCTGTCCTCCAAATTTGCAAGATGGGACTCACAAAACAAACCTACTATATCTTCAAGTACTCATCTCAAGAAGTTGTATCTAAAAGACAATGCATATGATCATGTTGCAAAGAATCACTTAAAGTCATGGATGTAGAAACACTAGACTTAGTAGAAGCAAAAGGAGATGAAGGAGATGGAACATCAACACATCTCTAGAACCTCGGTTGATGAAAGGACTTGACAGTTCAAATGACCAATATATATCTCCTCAAAAGTACCCACGCTAGATGCCTAAGTGTGACAATGGCATCTACAAGACCCTAAAGATTAGATTCTATAAACAAACAATAGATGTCTTGTAAGCAATCATCCATGTGAAGTGAATCTTGTAGATATGAGTGGTCGTGCTAAAGAGAGTTGATAGTGTCTAATAGACTAAACAATATTTTGTCAAAACATCAATAGAGAACACATGACTATCATAATACCATTACATTACTATCATGGACCATGGAAATTTCATGTTGTTAACTCATGACTATCAAAATATGTAATGTCCCCTTTCTAGTGAAAGCACTTAAACCTAAATCTTGCATTCAAAGTGTTTCTCAAAGAGACATTAGAAACGTTAGAGATCAATAAATTTCAGTAATAACAACTCTTAAGATCAAAGATGATATAAATATTTCATTCTTGTCAAAGGATTATTCTTTTCCTCCTTATCACTCACTATTAATGATTCTTCTATAATATATTTCATAAGTGCATTAGATATTAAACATCTTTCAAGATCCCATAGATGGAATTCTATTATACCATTTAACATCATAGTGAATGAATAGAGTCATTATTACTTATAAGGCTCAATAATTGCTACAAGCATCATTATTGGAAAGTTGTAAATAATATAGTATATATATATTATCTTGTATATATTGTATGTGCCCACCATCTACGATGTATCTATGAATTATAACACACACACACACACACACACACACACACACACACACACACACATATATATATATATATGTATATGTATATGTATTATTATGTATGCATTGTATTTGTCCATCACCACAATATATATATCTAAATATATATTTATCACTTATCAAAACATGCTTAGATATATTCATAAATCATAACATATTTAAATATATTTATAAGTATCAACTGAAATCTAAGTTAATAATATATTTAATCACCAACCTTGCATTCAACATGTGATAATACTTACCTCCCAATACTCACCCTTGGGTTCAATCTACTGAAGCCCCTCCTAATCCCTTAACTATCGATCTGCAGAAATTCCTTTTATTCTAGCCAGCAATCTGTACTTGAGTCTCTCAGTTTTCTATTCTGTATTTGATCAGACCTTAGGGAATGTATTTCCTATCAGAATATCCTTTTTCTCCTTATCGATAGTATTGAAATATCCTTGTTCTTTTATCTAATCAGATGGTTGCTATTTTACTCATTTCAAGACTGAGTTAATTTTCTTTCTATCTCCTAACTCTTTACCTTTATACTATCTCAAGGGAGGTGATCCAAACTAGAGACACATCCTTTCACAATGAGTAAGCACCTCCTTTGCAAATCGTACCTTTTCTTCAACCCAAATCACACCTCTTGTTATCATATAATACTCATTGTTTGCTAATCGCTTCCTTTTTATAAATGATAATTGCTACTCCAAATTATATTCGCTACATATCTTTCCCTTTATTAACATGATCACTGCCCTTCAGAAATACAAATCACTGATATTTGATGATGATTACCATGCCCCATAGGAATCAATTATTTTATTTGTTGTGAACATATTTATTTAAATATTTTATGTTTGATACATTTTTATTAATATTTTATATTGTTTCTTTGTGAAGATTACTTTTATTATTATTACATTTATAGTTAATAATATTAATTATCCTATTTCATATTATGATATTTGTATTATTATTATCATATTATCTACAATAAATATAACTATAATAATATTTATATTGCCATTATTTATTTTTATATTTTTTGATATTTTATTTTATTTAGTTATTTGTATTTAATACTTCACATTTTAACACTAAAATACAATAACATTAAATCGCTAATATCTCTTTTGTTATTTTCCATTTATTCGCATTTCAACATGTTACGATTTTTTGGGGACATGACAAAATATCAATAGAAAACTCAATGTGGCATTTGTCGTTGCTTACTCTATTCCTTACCTTTCGTTTTTTACGGTGTAGTGTGGTCTTTCTAAGCTTACAAGTGGATGTGTTTACTAGAGTCTATGGCTCCTCGCTAGTTTGGAGTGGTTTGTTGATAGCTAAACAATGCTACTCTTTGACCCCTTTATTAGAGCCAAGGTTTCTAAGAATTGATTGGTTTATATTTTCGATTACTCTAATGGAAACACTTGGCTTTATTACATCCATTTTGGTTGCCTCTAGTTGGGGGAAGACAACCCTCCTAGCTCAAAGGTGATGATTCATAAAGACTTTGTATAGAAAATGGCTTTGGTGGTGTTGATGGTAAAATGGAAATTGTGGTTGCTCAAGATGTTTATGTCATCACAATTTGGGATTGGCATTGTTTCAGTAGAAGGACCTGCAAACTCAATGGTTGCAAAGCCAAAATACCTTACCTCTTTTGCAAATGTAAGCTTGGTCCATAAGGAAATTTGTAATGTCCCCTCCTTGCCTATGAGCAGTGGAGTTGTCCATTAGCCTATTCTAGAGTTTTGTAGGCTAAGTGGAGTTTGGTAAGGGAACTCAGAGCCAGTCTCCTATGGTGATTTTCAGTGTTTCGGGCAGGACTTTCTATTTTTAGCAAGGGGCAATTCCATCACTTACTATTTATAGTAAGTCATAGTGTTTATCAATTTTTATGCCAATCTAGTGATTTGGAGTATTTACTATTTTTAGTAGTGCTATAAATAGTAAGTCTTCGGTAACTAGTCTTGGCCAAGGCTACTTCAGCAGTGTCTGTTTCCAGTTTGGGCATTGGGGTGGCTAACGTTCAAATTATTTATTATTTGTATTTCTCACTTAAGTCATTTTAATATAATTTCTACAGCTTAAGTGAAGGGGTCAGGGGGTCATGCAAAAAGCCTAGTGCAATGACAACATTGTTTTAAAAGGCAACAAAAACGAAATAGTTTCCTTATGAGCAAGGACGTCCAAGGAAGAGTATAAGGTGTTTTTCAAATTAATTTAAATTAAAATGCTCATAAAGGGGGGCGATGGCTTTTGGAGGGAAAAGCAATTTGAATTTTGCTTCCCTAATTCCTTCTTGGCTCTATAAAGTTTCTTTTTGGGCCTCATTTGCACATCTCTCAATCGGCTACATAATAGGGTGTTGTTGGATTTTCTCCAGAGGTCTACTGCTGCGTGTTGAGGACGAAAACCCTCATCATTGGGAGCTAGTTTCAATGGTGGAAGATCCACCCTAGCCTGGTTTTGAGTGATTCCATTTCAGGGATCACCTAGGGCTTCACAATTTGATGATTTTACAGTATTTTTGGAGTGAAAGACGAAGACTTTTGAGCATTTCTGAAGTGGGTTTTTTGGCTTTAGTGTGTTGAACTATTGGAGACATTTTGGATATGGGTTTGGTGATGATTCAGGGCTGATTCCATGTAACAATCAACCCCCAAATATTTTTTTTTTGTTTGCACCCTTTGCTGATATAGTTTTCTGAGTGTGTTGTTTGACAGTTTTGCATTGATTTCATGTGACTTGCAATTTATTGAGCTTGCATTTCATATTAGATAAAGTGCAGAAACATAGAAAGATAATACACTTGCAAATAGCATACCAAGCATCTAAAATTTGATTTATAAACCACAGCAAAGTACAATCCTGAAGATACATAGGCATAATCAGACCTTAACTTTCAGACCTAGATAATGTAGCCAAAACAGTAGCAAATAGGGCACTCCAAAAGCAACGCACTACATCAAGACTCAGCCCATTTTCACCATATTCTCCATCTACAGAACTGGCTGGAATCTAGCATCAATGGCGCTCAGTAGCAGCCTTACCAGGGACAGGGAAAACTGAATTCTCTCACCCACAAGGCCATCCCCCTCTTTGAAGTTCGATTCTCTCTATAAAATCAAATACTCACTCAAAAAAAGCACACAAGTACTCATTGGAATCACCATGAAATTTGTCTTTCAAGGATACAATACCCATTTTTCCTTCTCCATTCATTTCTTAGTCAGCCAAAAAGTGAGTTCAGGTCCAGAATATCAATGCCCAGAAATTGATTTAGAACACTCCAAAATCATCAAGAAATCCACTCCAAAGTGAGAACTAAACAATCCACACCAAACCACTAAAACTACTCATAGAAATTGGAAAATCTTCATCATTTTCACCCAATTGTGATTCCTTAAATGAAACTGTAATGTCCCCTTCTCGCTCCTGAGCAGTATTGAGACTCAATTAGCCTATTCCCGAGTCCTCGTAGGCTAGTTGATGTGGTTGGGGACTCAATTGCCAGCGTTGATGTCAATTTGGGGTTATTTTGGAGGGGTTACTATTTATAGCAATGGTCGGTTTTGGTGTTGTCATCTTCAGTTGGTCACGTTGTTCCCAGTGGTCTTCAGTTTCGCTCAATTTTGAGCATTTGGCATCCACTTACTATTTATAGCAGTGCTATTTTTAATAAGTCACCATTGGAGGAAAGTTGGTTCCAGGCTTGGTCAGTGGTAGTAGCATTATAATCCAGTTTCAATTGGAGAGCCTAAGATTGCGGATTAATATTTATTTTATTTGACCTCTTCGACAATTTAATAAAGTTGAAATATAAAGTTAAGCTATAACTTATGTTGAGGGGCAAGAGGGTCATCAGGAAAACCAAGGCACCTAGTGGAATAACATGAAGTTGTTTTTAAAAGTCAATTTAAAATATAATATTTCCTTATGAAGTGGGACGCCTAAGGCAAGAAGGAAATATTTTATAGTTTTAAAAAAAAAAGTGACTTCAAAAGGGACGCCTATTTGAGGGAGATATTAATATGTTTTAAAAAGCTTAAAAATTTTAAAAAGTGAGAAGGGCGCCCATTTTATGAAATGAAATTGAGAAATTGTTGAAGTCCACCTTGAGCCCTAATCTTTTAAAAAGAAAGTTTGGCTCTCATTCTTGTTATGCAGACTTGACAACTTACTGAAATGCTGTTGAATTTTCTCTGGTTGCTTGGGAAACATTGTGAGGACGAAAACCCTCCATTGTTGGGCTGATTTCAATAGTGAAATATCCACTCTAGTCAGATATTGGTGCTGGTGCAAAGTTTATTTTGACAGGAACTTCAAGGATTGATCTACAGGATAGAAAACATGAAGATTTTTCAGTATTTTTAGGAGCTTTGGTGTGCTTTGGTGTGGTTTCAGTTTTGGTGTGATTTTGGGAGTTTTTGGAGTGATATTTTACAGTTTCTGGACAACTGCAGTCATGGACCTAAACCTGGTTTTTCATTAACAGTTTTTTATCTCCTGAGGATTTCATTCTGGGTATTGTTGCATCGTATTCCTCTTCTCGTGATCTATCATTTTGAATACTTGTTTGCAATTTTGGTAGTGGAATTTCTAAGCTTAAATCGAATTTAATTAGCAAGGCTTCTACTTAGCTTTGGCAACTAGTTAAATACAAGAGCTCGGGGCCAGACTGGCGCTTGGAAATAGGGTGCCCCGAATGCGAAAGACATAGGAGGGTCGAGCAATTCTTTGTGTTGGCCTTGGAGCCCTTCAGATTCTTTGGTTGCTGCAAAACATGATGGTCACTGTGTCTGAAAATACATGTTGTAAAACTTCTTGATTAAAATAGAAAATGCTATGGGTTGTTTCTTACATTTATTGAAAGATTCACTACTGTATTGCTTGCTTTGTTACTACCACTTGAATGTCATCATATCTTCAAAAAAGAAAACAAAAAACAAACTTCCTTAAACAAGCAAGAATAAGGGAATTTCTAAAAAATCCAAGGGTGTACATTGCAGAAACCACCATTCACCAGCTTGAGCAAGTCTTTCACTGTCGAAACTAGCCTTAGATTCTAAGTGTTTTCATCATCAAATCCGTTCTCAAACCTTTTGGTACAATACCAATAGCATCTCTGTAAGCAACTAACATTCAACATGAAGAAAATGAACTTCAAAATGAGCTTTTAAAAGAGTCTCCAGATTAGGACGACCATCTCCACCCTAAAACCCACACCACTTCTCATTTGCCTTTGATTTTAATTTATTTTTAATATTTACCTTCATCTTAGCTTGAGCGCCCAAGTTCAAGGAAGCATTTTAAATGATATAAATTTTAAAAACAACTTCAAGTTATATCATTAGGCGTCCAAGGTCCTTTTTATGACCCCTTTTGACCCTCAACGTTAAATTATAAAGTTACTTTATAATAGACCCTTTTCAAAGCATAAATCAAATATTAACATGATTTAGCCTTAGTAACTTTATACCAACTGACTTAGTCCTGCTATGATAAGTTTGACCAGGTCCAGCCACCCGAAGTAGACTTACTATTTTTAGTAAGTACTAAAAATAGTGACATCCCAAAACTCAAACTAGAGAAATATTGATATGCGCCGGAAATACTGATATTACACCAAGACTCACTATAGACAATGAGCACCATACTGGCCCCTGCTAAAAATAGAAAGCCACACCCGAAACACCGATAAACCCCACAGAAAGTATTGGCATGAGACATTAAAGCTCATCGGACAACCTCCACTCATTGCCCGAACAGGAAACCCTACACTGCTTTGCCCGTCGAACCAGTTACTAAATATAGCACTTACTAAAAATAGTGTGTCAAACCCAAACTGATCCAAAAGAGGACATCGAAAATGGGGACATTACAGTCTGCCCTTGCCAAAGATTGCTTGTCCTCAAGCAATGCCAGTAAAAACCTGCAACCAACAATCTGATCCATACTGAAAACAATAATGATCCCAGGGTCCCAAATAAATCTAGGAGGTCTGTAACACCATCTACTCAAAACCCTATCTTGTGAGGTACCGACAAATGAAGCCTCCTGTAAATCTCCTGTAAAAAGAGTTATCAAATACCGCAAAGACTTGATCAACTCCATAAAAGAAAGGCCCTCAAGAGAACCAAACTGATGTACCACAGGAGAAAGCTCTAGAAAAATAACACTGGCTCTCTCATGCCAAACGATTGCTACACTAAAACTCAGTGTGATTCCCGGGTTCCAAGTGAGTCTCTGAAATGAAAGACCATGTTGAAGCTACGCCTCACTGATCATAGCTGTCTGACCAATGTTACCAAACTGCACTCTCCTATCCTGGACCACCAAAGAGTAAAAATCATCAAAGCCCAAACTGAAAAAACTTGAAAGGACTAAAGTCAATGTCATGGAATATATCCTGCCACGGCAACTCAGAGAATTTTGCATCAATAAATTCACTACCAATCACAATCCAGGTCTCCATGAAAATCACCCCGCTCACCCCAAAGGAATTAACCTCGGCATGACACAACATGATGCCCAAAATGCGAAGCAAGCCAACCACTGCCATACCGCTGAAATCTACCACCCAAGGAATGTCAATGCTGATGCAAGCCGAAATCATAACATCAATACTCAACCTCCAAGTGTCAAAAGAATGGTCCCGAACACAACAGTGTGCCCAAACCTCAGAAATCAAAACGACATCATCTGAAATAATGCATATCATCTCCATGGAGTAACTACAGTGGGCGTCACTCACCAAAATGGAAACAATAAATGGGTAGACTGTGTCCAGAAAGATTCTCGCAGCCAGCTGCCCCAAGGCTTGTCCAACCTCAAAATCAATATACTCATCAAAAGATATCACCATAACCAATGATAAAAGGTAAGGGCTGTGGTAATCAAACTGAAATCCAATTGAAGATATAGCAGAGATGTGTATGGAAGTATCAACAGAGTCATCTCCTGGAATCAAATCATCTCCGCCATCCAGCCCCAACCCTGAACTACTCCGCTATTGAACTGAAGGAACCATCCAACTCATCTATAGGTCTGCAATCAAATTCATATGCAAGCTGGTTGGAAAATGGACAGCAGTATAAATACTGGAAGTTGACCCACTACGCCAATCCCGAAGCAACACCTCGTGTCTAGAAACTGCACCTGGGTCCCAAGTCTTGTAATCAAATCCACTCGCGTCACTGAAATTGTTTGAATCTTCGTCTTCCAACTTGAAAAGTGGATTGTCATGAGTCAAATCAACGTCCCATTCAAATA
>VDFB02261286.1:0-26953 GCA_007258455.2 Sequoia sempervirens | reverse complement strand
AGAAGAAATGAGGTGAAAATTCGTAGAAAACAGTACAAACAATGCCCTCTTTCTGAGAGGTCACTCTCAAGAGAGCAAGAACAAGTCAAGAAATAGACAATCAAAGTCTAGGGGTAAATCTAAATCTCATGGAAGATTTCAAAAAAACTGTTTGAATTGTAATAAAACTAGGCCATTTTCAAAAGCAAGGCAAGTTTAAGAAGACTGATAAAAGAAAGCCATCTGATGATCCACTCCAGTGAAGAAGATGGAGATATTTACTTGTCATCTTCAAGTACACATTCAAGCTATAATGCATGGTCAATTGATTTGGGTTCTTCTTTTCACAACTCCTCACGGCTCACAAGGATTGGTTTTATGACTATGAAAGTTTAATGGAGGTGATGTATTTTTGGGAGATAACGTGTCTCATAAGATCATAGGTCATGGGCAGATAAAATTATGTTTTAAGATGGGACATTAAGACACTCTAAATAATGCTACATATTCCAGGTTTATCAAAAAATGATATTTGTGAGTGAGATGAATGATGCAAGTGTGCAAATAGTCTTTAACAAAGACAGTTACAATATGGTCAGAGGAGCAATGGTGTTGATAAAAGGAGTCATTTATATGACTCAATTCAAACTTGATGCAAGCACTGTCAACAATGGATGCAATAGTTCCATGGTTCCTACAACTACAAGTATTAAGTTGCCTACAAAGAAGACAATCTTGTGGCATGAAAGGCTGGGACATATTTGAGAAAAAGACCTTTGAGCTTTGTAGACTAAGAGTATGGCTGAAAAAAAATTGCACTATTCCTTATATTTGGATTTCTAAGAGCATTTAGTCTCTCACTAATGCTACACAATCAAAGGGAATTGTGCATTTGACACATAGTGATGCATTTGGACTTGTGTAACACCCCTACCACACCCAATGTGGTCTTCCCAATTTGTCATCACATTTGATCGTCAATATGTGTTACCCAATTCAATTTATGGTCTTCCCCATCATTTTGTAAGCCTATGTCATAGTCTTTGTTTTTCAACTATTGACTTTCAAAAGCTGTTAGAGTTTGCAATTGTTCGATATGAAATAATGACAAAGTTTGAAGGCTGTCGATGGCATCAACAAAGGGTAAAAGTAGGAAAATGACTGGCATCGAAGGCACACATTTGGAGTGGCTTTGCCACATGATTTTTCTACATAAGGTGTTAAACTTGTCTCAAGTGAGTGCAAATTCTGCATAGCTTACAAAGGATAACAAGTGATATAAACTCCTCATGGGCACACATTTGTGATGACTCAACTATCTATGAGTTCTACCGAACTTGGCAATGTGGCTTAAGCAGCCAATAGCTCTACCACATGTGAGTGAGTGAAAACTGCACTTGGCTTAAGTGTTTTAATTCTCTATCTTGGCATAGATGATGGAAATCTCCACTCCACATGACTTGGGCACACAAATGCAAAGGCTGATCCATTTAAATTTTTCAGCCCAACTTGGAAAAGTAGAATAACTAACTCAAATTTCCACCTGGCATAATGTTTGATTAAGCAGATGAGAATTCCGCCTAGCTTGAAATGGCACGCACACAATAAAGTTCTACCTGGGCTTTAAAATGTCATAAGTGTAGGATATCTCTGCCCGACATGTATAAAAGGTGGTAAGAAAAGGCTTGGGGACACGTTTATGGTGGATTGTGTTGGTGAGAAAATTGGTCTCTACCAATTACCAATAGATTTGGGATTGAAAAGCCTCCTCAAGATGAGTGAGACTGCCCTGTATTAAAAAGCCAAAACTAAAGTAAAACCTGCACACAAAAAAACATATATTAAAATTATATATTTACAACCCTACAAAATTTATCAGGCGATAGGGTTTCTAAAATATAGTGAAAATAAGTGTAATACAGTGTTCCACGAGGTTTCGGGGATAGGGACGGGGGGACGCATTTTGGGGACGTGAGGACACAGGGTCTAAGTTTTGGGGCGGCGAGGGGATGGCAACATGGGGTGGTAGGGTGCTGAAATACATATAGTACTTGAAAAAATAGTTATAAAAAAGATGTATAAGTATAAGAATTATACATCTTGGAGACAACTAGGAGTCCCCTAGACATCTTGAGGACACCCCAACATCCTCGAAGTCTTAGAGGCATCTTGGAGACAGTGACTCTGGTGGTGGGCTGGTGGGGGGACGTTCTCCCCCCCCCGGAAGTCCCCAAGTCTCTAAGATGTCCCCGTCTAGGAAACGTAGGATTTTTTGGGGGGACGCCTCCCTGTGGAACACTGGTATAATATGTATTTAAAAAAAAAGTATAAATCAAATCAAGCATATAATAGAAGTTGATTCAATTTAACACATGAACTTTAATTCAATTTAACATGTGAACTTTATAAATTTAAAACATGACATTTTAGCACATTTGTAGATACAAATAAAGAAGATCCAAAAAGCAAACTCCACATTCATATAAGAAAAATGGGAACAGAAAAGTCATCTTCAGCACAAAGTCTAAATCTAATTTTATTTACTTTTACAACAAAACTCAAAGTCTTTCCCTTTTGTAAACAAAATTCTGCAAAAATGGCCAAAAAGATTCTTTACAATGACAGTTCCCCTATATATATAGACACCATGCCTATTAGGCTCCCACCATTAATGTTCACCTTCAATTTTGGGTGACCCCAAATATTTGAAAAAATAATACATTATCTGCCCCATGAATGTACACACTAAATATAATACCATTGAAAAACAATATGAATGATACTATTAATTGACCGTTAGAATCCAAACAAAATATGACAGCCATATGCATGTCTTAGGAATCCATTTCATGAGAGCTTCTCCTTTGTCATCTTCATTTTGTATTGCCTCGTTCTTGGCGCTATCAACCTTTCTTTGATATTCTCTGAACTTATCCAACACCACCTCCACACCTTCTAAGTTCGAACCTTGAATCACACATTGTAAGTCACATGAACTTTCACTACACTTGTATGTATTCTTTGGTATTTTATTGATTGCTTCTTGAAACTTTGGCAAAGCATTTTGAACATCATTGTAAGAACCCTGGCGGTTCTCAACCCCGAAACCCTAACTGAAAATATTGTTTTTGCAAGTTTTGTATTTTTGTGTATTTTTGAGGTTTTTTGCATGAAAACAAGAAGCTGCGATTTTCTTAAATAATTGCCTAAAAATCCAGAATAAATCTAAAGAAAAGAAAAATGCTTGGGAAATGCTTGGAAGAGGTAGGCGCTTGACTTTATTTAGTTTCCAGAGCACTTACATTAAATAAAATGAACATATGAAAGAGAATACAATTTTTTATTAATGGAACCTGATTTATTTGCAGTCTTCAGAAGGTAGAAAGAATTGTACGGCCCAAGCCAGAGGTTGAACTCCAGTATCCAGAAACCACGCCTTAAGCTTCAGAATGTGAAGGCGCCCCAATAGCAACAAACTGGAACCCCCAAAGAAGAAGACGTACCCTCAGATGAAAAAGTACGGCCTTGCTGGTCTGAAACTGTACGGCCTAGCAGCAGCTCTCAATATTGTACGGCCTCAAGAATACAATGCCAGATCCCTGTTCCACAATCCCAAATGGTGCACCACTACTGACTGATGAAAGAAACTCTGTAAATCTCTGCCTGGATAAATGAATAAGCCCAATCTGTAACCTCTGTGTGAAGTCACCAACATGCAATCTTCAACTGGTATTGCACAGTCTCAGTATGCCAAACTCTGAAGAGGTATCGTTCTCCAGAATCGATCCGTCTGCTGAAACCCTAGGTTTTGCAAACTTCAATGCTCAGAGCAAAATAAGACAAAATAGAATATCATATCATAATGGTTCGATTTTGTCTTTCCTGTGAATATATACTTCCTTTGAGAAATTCGACCCAATAGCTCTTTTTAATAATCATTTAATAAAATGATTAAATTCGCCTTTTAGACTTAGGAGAAATAATAATTAATTAAATGGTGTCTCACTAATGAATAATAATTATTCATTATGTCAAATATATCACTTTATTATAAAGTATTAAAAATACTTTATAATATATCATTTAATTATTAATATTTAAATATATTAATTGTTGTACCCAAAACCAAAATTTTTGCTTCACTAAGGCATTTTGCTTAATTAAGTCTTAATCTTGTTAAAGTGTTGTCAAATGGTCGTTTTTGGGGTTTTCAAATATGGAGTTGGTGTTAGTACTATGTCAGTCTGTTACCAAAGAGATTTAAGAAAAATGAAAATCTGAACGAAAAACATCAAAATTTTCTATCTCTGGAGAAGGGAGCACATTCTAAAATAGGCGCCCTATCTTTTAGGGGTTCAGATCCTGTTTTTAGGGTTTGTCACCTCCAGCAGACATTTCAGGCATCCGCGTCGACTTCGCAATGAGCTATCAAGCATAAGCGGACTGTTTGTTCGGTTATGGAAGATACCGGTGTAAATTGAGGCGGCGGGTGGCTAACCTTGGAGAAAAGCGCGGCAGGAAGAGCGCCATCTTTGAGGTGCGGATGTAGGTTTTGGTGAATGCCACCCAGATGTTATCTCACATTACGTTCGAACTTGGCGGCGCATCCGTCCGGAGGGTAGATCACGAGATTCTTTGAAGCGTCTGGCCCAGGTCAAGCGTTGGGGTCAAATCTTAGTCAAAATATGGAGAAAAAGCAAGAGCACATTTTGAAAGAGCGCCCAAGCTTTTCGGACCTTTAATCTTTCTTTCGATGATTCGGATACCTAATATTAATAAAAGTGTTATATTCGACTTTCCGTTGTGTCTCGTCCAGGATGGAAAATGTCTCGTCGACTTACGGTGGAAGTTTTACTGTATTTTGTCGTTTCGAAATAGCTAAATGCAGAATGAAAAGAGCAACTTTGAAAGGGGCGCTCTGTTTTCACCCTCGGATATTGATGTTTTTTGGAAATGTGCCTTTCGGCCCGTCGTGCGAGCGAGCTTAGCTTAGTGAACACAGTTCGAGTCCACGAAGTTGATAAATCGAAGTTATGAAGATTTTGTTTTCCCTCGTTGAAATCGAAGTCAAAATTTGACTAAGTCAGGGAAAAAGCGCAGCTTTTCAAAAAGGCGCTTGGATTTTTGAGCCTTCAGATGTCAGTTTTATGACGTGCAGTGTCAAGATATCATTTGATCAGTTTTTACTCAGCTCCGCAATGCACCTGTCAGCCAGCCAATCGGAGAAGTCAGTCGACCAGTGTCAGAGGATGAACAGAGGTCCCGGCAGAGGCTTTTAGCCTAAATTTTCATGAAATTTGGCTAAGTCTGGAATTCGCCCAAGAGCTCAAATTTGAATTTTCGAAAGAGAGTTGAATGGACGCCTTAATTGGAGTTCTGACTGTAGTTAGACTGAACGATTTCTGGGTTGTCATCTTCAGTTCGTTTATTGGCATGTGGAGTAATCTTTCAGTTTGCATGTCGAGTTAACTGGTTTGCATGTTCAGTTAACTACCTTGCATGTTGAGTTAACTTGATTGCATGTTAAGTTTAACTGAAGTTTATTACTGAATGTCAACTGAAGTTTGCATGCATGGCGATTTTGGTCAAAATTGTGAAGATTTTAGTGAAGATGGCGCTTCATCAAATGTCAACTGAAGTTCAAAAGGGACGAATTGAAGCATGAAGCATTATTTGTGAAGCATGAAGCATTTTTAGTGAAGAATGGCGAATTTGAAGTTGATAACTTCACTCATGAAAAGGGTCGCTATTTTTAGTTTTTGAAAAGTGAAGCAAGATAATAGTGAAGATGGCGCACTTTTCAAGGTTATAGCAACTTTAGTTTGAAAAGGGTTGCTATTTTTAGATTATAATTGATTAAAGCATGAAGTTGGCGCATTCTTGAAAGGCTAACTGAACTTCCAGGAGGGTCGCTATTTTTAGCATATTTATTGCATGAAGATGGCCAATCTCTTATCCCATTCTTATTGTTAACTGAAGTTTGCAAAAGGGCACGCCTTAGGTCAAGTTGTGAAGATAAAGCAAGGATGAAGATGGCGAATCCTTCATCTTATTCTTGTTGTTAACTGAAGTTATCAAAAGGGTTGCTTTAGGTCAAATTGATGAATCCAAAGCAAGGTTGAAGATGGCGAATTTGATAAGGATGTTAACTGAAGCTAAAGTCGCATGGTTGAGTTTAACTGAAGACTTGAAAGGCAAACCCTAAAGCACATCCACTTATTGAGCTTGTTTGAGTTCCAGTTAACTATTATGAGGTCCAATGAGAAGCTAAGCGCCATTTTAATGCATGCTTTATTTAGTACGAATTTCTTATGATGAAATTCTATATATTTCAAAGATGGCGTCTATTATTGCATCATCTTTTGCTCTGAAGCTTGTATTCTTTTGAGCGACCAGCAAGTTTAAGGTGATTCAGGTGTCCGTTTTCAGCGTTCTTCGAAGCTACGAGCTCAGATTCTTCAGAGGAAGTCAATTCTAGACTTTATTTCCACTTTGCATGCAGGTTTTATAAAGATTCGAAGAAGAGATTTGCAGATTTTTCAGAAGCAGACAAGCAAAACTTTCTATCTTCTGTCTTATTTCTTCTATTTCTCACCTTAGGTACTTTCTTCGCATGCCAGAGTAATTCAACACATTTTCAGAATCTGATCATCTGGGTTCTCATATTTCAGCGTTTGCAACAAGACCCACTTCTTAGATTTTTTCGAGAAAATCGCCCCGTAGCCTTCATTCTGAAGCTCTGAGCCTTTTTCCGAGAATCTCTTTGCATGTGGGCTTGAATCACATTTTTTCCAAAATCCAGCTATCTGGGTTTGTTCAGAATTCAGTTGTGCACAAAACCCATGTTCCAGAATTTCTTCGAAAATTTCTCTGTCAGAAGCTATTTTTAGCCTTGTTCAGAGTTTTTCAGAAAGTTCTTCAAGCATATTCGACTTTACAGTCAAAAGTCACCATTTTCAAAATGCAGTTCAATCTCATTGATTACAAGGTGAAATCAGTCCTTACACATAATTTCACCAAGACTTCAGATACGGACCTAAATCATGTTTATCCAGTGGTCAATCTGAGCAGTTTAGAAGGTGTTAGCAGCAATTCGATGAGGAATCTTGAGCGTTCCGGGTTGCTGGCAGCGGCATCCATTCCTGTTTCTATCTTCGATCTTGAGTTCGTACTTGCTTGCATTAAGCATTATGACTCGTCTTCACGACAGATCAGATCGGTTGATGGAAGAGTGGTTTGCAGTCTCAAGCCGAAGGACATAGAAAATGTTTTGCTATTCCTCCTCGCTCAGATAACTTTACTGTTGATCTTGAAGCTTGTGAGAAGATATGGGATGCTGATCATCAACGTTCACAGAGAAAGGTTGCTCAGAAATGGTTGACAATTCAGAAAACTAACTTGCCTAAGAAGGTTGGTCGTGGTGAATTTAAAGGAGAAGTTGTTGTTTTGATCACCTTACTCAATCGAGTTACCGGCCAGTCAGATGCTAACACTTTCCGTCCATGGATGTTCTACCTGATTACCAGAATCCTTGATGGCACAGAGCGTTTTGACTGGGCTATGTTAATTAGTGATTGCTTACATCAGCAGATTTCTAACTTTCTCAAGCATCACGAGTTTCATATGATATCCTATTTGGTCTACTTGGTGGCATTTCAAGGTAGTTTCAGACTTCTTAAAACCAATGGTACTCTCGGTGTTCAGCGTATTCATGAGTATTATCCACAGCTAGAGTTTTCTCAGTCTGAGCAGGACTTCCAAGTGGTGAATGATCACTTTGCCATGAGAATCGTGAGGGATCTTGATGATGAGATGCACATTCGTATTTCAGCCGAGGCCAAATCAGCGTTGGAGACTTGGGCAGATTGGTTCATACAGTTTCCCACTTTCACATACCTCCGAGTTTATGGTTATGTTGGAGAGCCTCTGATGTTGCCAAGATATCCGTCAGACAAGATTGTCTTTATGGAGTTCCTCAGGCAAATGCAGCACGTTCACTTCTTTCTTCGTAGTCGTCATAAGGCTGCGGCAAATTTTCCATTCTCATTGGGAATTTTCACATGTGATGCAGCAACAGATGCCAGGCGTATGTCTACTGAGATAGAAAGGTTCAAATTCAAGCCTTATACTGAGAGGCGTTCCTATGATCCTCTTGGTCATTATGCAAATCGGTTAGAGCGAGGGATTGCACATACGCCAGCACTTGAAGATTTCTGGGCAAATTGTGAAGATGAATTCGAAGTTCGTCGTCGTCACTATTGTAGACTCACTGTTGGACAGCTCTCTGATTACTTGTCAGAAGATGTTGATGGTTTGTCGGATGATGATGGAGAAGTTCTTCTCAATTCTTATGTTAAAGATCAAGTTGCTAGGCAGCCACTTCGCTCACCTGATTGGTATGCTAAGGAGAATACTTCTATTGAAGAGGTTTCTAGATCAGTTATTAAGACTAGTAAGTTATTCTTGGAGAGTAAACGGACACGGAAGTCAGTTCCTGTAGCAGAGCCGCCAAAGGATTTCTCGTCATTGCCTTCTACTTCTAGAGCAAAACCCAGAGTTAAAGCTATTATAATACCTCCGGAAGGAGTTAGACTCAGTGGAAACACAGGGAAGAGAGCTACTGGTAAGAGGAAGCAGAAGCAAATTGAGAGTGTTCCTGAGATTCCAATAGAGACACTAATTCAAACTGAGCCTCACGTTTCATTTCCTAGTTCACCTCACGTTCCGCCTATTGATATAGATTCTGAGCCTGAGCCACAAATTCAAGCAGGATCGGAGACAACTGAAACACCACAGGTTGATACATCAGGGACAGTCTCTCCGCGAATTGAAAATATTGTTCAGTCTTGTTGGCTCGAAAAGTCTTTGGGAAGACAAAGGCGTGAACCGTCATACAATCTTGATTTGTCTGAGTTTGGTGAGCCCTATCAGAAGAGATCAAACAAGAAGATTAAGAAACAAGTGCACATCGAAAAGACCCCTGAATCAGAGATTGTGATAGAAGTTGCAGTACCTCCAGAAGGTAAAAGCTTGGATGAGGTCGAAGTGGGTGACTTTACATTCACTAAGGCAAATCTTGGCAGGACCACACGAGAGACAGATGTATCTCTTCTTAAGATTGTTACCAATAATCTTGAAGAGTGTATCACGAAGGATGGAGAAGATAAGGCTTTACTCAAAACTGAAATTAGTCAACTTCGTCAATACATTTCTGATCTTGTTCATGGGAATCCAAATAGAGCACCTATTCTTACTCAACACACACCTGCAGAGAAACAAAAATTGGATCAGTTAGTCAGTCATGGCAGACTTTTGGATGATTGGATTGACAGTTTAGTTGCTGCTGGTAAAACTCTTCTTGCAGATTTGTATCAGTTGAGGAGTGAGGCACACAGACTCCGTCAGGGTATTCAGTTGCTGGATATTGCAGTTGCAGAGAGTTTGGCAAAGGATCGTGTTCTGGTATCTCAGTTATCCGTTGCATGCGATGCTTTGGAGATGATCGAAGATCAAGAGAAAGTCTTCACTTGGAGAGAGCAGCACCTTCTCAGAACAGAAATATGTGAGAAGATCTCTTCTAAATTGTTTTCACTGAAGGATGACGTAGTTGGAGTGCTTGCACTTGTCAGTGGCTTCGTTGTTCAGATTCCGTGTCATTATCTTCTCGAAGATGGCACGTATGTGGAGTTAGAAAAAGTTCAAGCAGAATTTGAGAAGCTGATTTGTGACAGCCTTGAAGGTGAACCTAGGGCGCCAAAGTTAGAGAATGTTTCAGTAATTGCAGCTAGTTTGAGAAAGGCGACTGAAGAATGCAAAGATGGTGTGCACACAATTACTGAAAGTGGCAGAGAACCAAAGAAACAGACTGTTATTTTTAGCAGCATCAAAGTGCCAGATGACGGAGAGATCGATGAGTTCTTGGTCGAAGTGTTAGACCGAGTTGACATGGAGTGATCTGTCAGTTAGAACGTGCAGTTAATTTCTAGGGTTGAGTCCTGAGCAGTAGTTAACTTGACTTCCAGTCTTCAGTTCACTTGCTGACTTAACACATGCTTATCTCATCCTCGGAATTATCAACACAGGAGTTAGGGTTAGGGTTTCAGTTAACTGAAGGTAGTGTCCAGTTAACTTTGCTTTAAATAAGGACGTGCATGCTTGCACATTGTCCAATTAGGTTATTGTACCAGTTAAACTGAGGGTAGTTGCCCAGTTAACTGTATAGTTTACTTCATTAGGGTTAGGCGCATAACTTGCATGCATTGCAAGAACTGTAGTGAACTCAAGGTGATTTTAGGGTTACCTACACCTTGATGTATATAAATAAGAGCTTTGCTCATTTGTAATTAACTTTTGCTTGAGAGAGAAATATATGCTGCGCCTACCTTGCCCTCAATATTGCTCTTTATGGTATTTGTTCATGTGTCTTCATTATTGCAATTGATTGTTATGCCACATAGGGTTTCGAAAGATTGTAATGCTGGATTCTTCCATAGTTTAGAGAAATCTGTCTTGTGAATCTTTTATTGTTATGATCGAACGTTATGCCACACAGGGTTTCGTAAGATTGTCATGATAAAACCGTTTTGTGAAGTGTTTACTATGCTGATCGAGTGTTATGCCACACAGGGTTTCATAAAGTTTTCATGGTGAATCTTCTCTTAGATTAGGAAAATCTGTTTTGTGAATCTTTTATCATTACGATTGAGTGTTATGCCACATAGGGTTTCATAGAGATTTTAATGATAAAAGCTGTTTGTGAGTCTTTACTATGCTGATTGAGTGTTATGCCACATAGGGTTTCATAAGATTATCATAGCAAATTCTCAAATCTGTTTTGTGCTTAATAAACTTGTTCAGATTGAGATGATAGTTGCGCCACCTTGCCTTCAAGTAGAGAATCTGAATGTGTTTATCGTCTGATAGTCATAACCTTGCTCCGTTTCCTCTTGCTCTGTTTTCCTGAGGAGATTGGATAGATATAAGTTGTAGTTTAGTTGATTTGCGAAACCAGAGAAAACTCAGCTGCAACGTGTAAGTTCTTTCAAGAAAGCCTTGTGCCTCTAGCAGCTGAAACAAAAAGACAGGCCATAGTTTTAGCTTATTTTTCCTTTGCAAGTACTTTTGTAAAGCACAACGAGGGAGCTTCCCCTCCATAATTTGAAGAGCACTCATTACGTAGTGTACATAGGCTGTTCATAACAACTTCTACTCCAGAGGTGTTAGTTGTTACGCCAACATTAATAAAGTGACTTTAATATAAAGTCAAAGTATTAAATATTCAATAATCATTAAATACTCCTTATTTCTCCAGCTGACCACCAAACTGAATAACTGGGTCGACTCTGAGCTGAATAGCTGAACCAGGTGCCCTGCCCAAAATAGCAGCTTCCGCCTAACCTAACTTTCTAAAAATAGAAAGTTTCTAGAAATCCACTTTGGAAGATTCTGCGAAGGCCCAACCTGAAACAACTGCAATACTGAAGCTACAAAACACTGAGTAACTGCCTCAGAAGATCCTCTGCACACATCTGTCAGCCTACGAGGATCAGAATAATAGGCTCACTCCCCGACAAACAATGTCAACTAAAACGGGGACATTACAATCATGAGCTTGTTAATAGATGTGGTTTCAAGCTTTGATGACTCATCTTTAATTAAATTGGTGAACTGCTCCTATAATGCTTCTTTAGAGTTGATAGATCCCTATTCATCATAAAATTCACATAGAAATTTTTCTATATATTCCTATATATTGAAAAACGAATTGTTCACAATCTCGCCAACTTATCTGAATTTAGCTTTTTCACTTTCTAGAATTTTGAGTCTGAAATTGGTAGCACCATGCGATTCGACATGTACACTCATAACACCTTGATCAAGAACTCCTTCAATGACTAGAGTATTGAAAGTGACTCTAGCCATTTCTCTAAGCTACACAATTTCCATTCCTACCCTTGTATTTCTATAATATGCTTCTCTTTAATCATAGCTAAAGTATTCAGTTGATCATGAATTTTGTGATATAAAAGAATGTTTCATTGAGGAGTTTGGTTTCGAGTGCCTAGAGATCACTAATCCAAGTTTTAGTTCTTTCAATGGCACAACTAATGCCATCTACCAGAGAAAGATCTCTATCAACAACATTGATGAATGGAGTTGGTAGCCCAAAGCACTAATGTGGAAGATTGGATGGGACAAAACAAATATTGCACATATGAAGTGAGCTACTTCATTTTTTCCTTGAGCTATCCTTTGGTTCCTTAGTCTTTTTCATATTTTTGCAATAATGTGCCAACACTTTGAACATTCTCTTTTATCCCTTCCATAGTTGGCTTGCCAAGCATAAAATTAGTGATCTGATAATCAAATGCTTCCATATCAAACATAAGACAAGCATTCACTACAATTCTTCTGCCTTGGAGCAATAATTTTGATGGAAGATCTCACTCTAGCTTTTTTTCGCAATGGGTGCATGCGAAAAGAGAGCTTCCAACTAAGAAAAGTCTTATATCATGAACTTGGTAATTCTTTTCCTCTTCTTTAAAGTTTTCTCTAACCAAATTGGAACTTCTAGCATAAAGGAAATGTTCTAGATAGTAGTTCCAATTCTAGTATGATCTTTCATGGGACCCTTCTTTGGAGAGGACTTTAGGGTGAAGGAGATCCCTGAGGAGGAGGAGGGGGTGACCTATGAGAAGGAGAAGCCTAAAGAGATAGAGGCTTTTGCAAAGATGGTTATTTTGGTGCAGACAAAGGTTGACGAACAAGATCCCTAGGAGGCGAAGGAGATTTTGTACCAATGTGGATTGTTGGGAGAGGAAGAAGTGGGTTGAATCTTTGGAGAGCAGAACCTCTGAGAAGGTAATGAAGGCTTTTGATAAGAAGATAGAAGTGGAGTTTGAATGTCATGCCCCCAAAATTGCAAAGTATAAAGTGTTGAGATTCAAAAAATAAGTAAATAAAATAAATAACAATGTAAATATTAAAAATATACATATAAATAGTAAAAATTTAAATATTATTATAATTATAATCATTACAATATAATACTGAGATATATATATAAAAATAAATAAATAAACATATGATATATTAACATAAATTAGTCAACAACGACAGCAATTGAAAATAAGTCTTAAGATAATTAAAATTAATATGTTAAAAATAGTAAGTTAACTACCAAGAAGGAATGGTTGATAATAAAAGACAGCAATATTAATCAAGCCAACATATTCCTATGAGATCGTGGCAATACAAAAGCAGCAGAGCAGTGATTCATTATGCAATGTAGTAATTAAGACTTTAGGCATTTTGAATAAGCAACGATTAAGAGGCAGCAATTGATATTGGTGGGTAATAAAGGATTTTCAGTGAGCAACACAAATAAAGGCAGCAATAAATGATTTGATTAATTAAAACATACCAGCGATTAAGGAAAAGGTGCACCTTTTGTGAAAGGTGCAATAGAACAAAGGCATGTGTCTCTTGCTAATAAATTGATGTGATCCTCCCCACTATGGGAGATATAAAAGGAGAAACCAATGAGTGGGGAGAGGCATCAAGGAATAGCATTCAAAAATAAATAATGATCTGCACTCAGAAAGGAAACAGAAAGGAATATAATCAGATTTAAACACAGATGTATGTAACAGCAAATAAGGACAGAAATGGGAGGAGTATTTCCTGAGCATACCAGCAGATACATTAATATGATGTACTCGGATTTAGAAGAGGAAATATGTGGGAAGAAGAAGATGACTCAAGAAGAGATAAATGAAGGCAAATGATAAATCAATAACGGAAGTAAGTTGAATATAATTACATATATATATAAATATATAAAGTCATATAAAGTGATTTTTAGAAGATTGAAATCAATTAGGAATATATATGTGTGTGTGTGTGCAATTATTGAGCTTTATCAATAATTATGATTCTTTAATATGAATATGAATAGATTATGTGTGTGTGTGTGTTTATCCTAAACAATAAAACATCAGGTCGAAGGAAGCAAGTTAGGGAGATTCAGTTTACGGGCTCTCCCATGCTAAGTAGGCCACTTTGAGGGTGGAATTGTCTTGGTTCAGACGTTCCTGCCACTTGGGGCCAAGGGGTGGGTTGTCTTGGTTAGACGCTCGTGCTCTTGGGCTTAGATGGATTGAGTAGTTTACAAGCACCCCTTTCAAGGCTCCCCTATCAAGCCAAACTATTACTGATTATTATGATGGATTCAAGGAGTCTCAATCATAAGGACGATGGATAAGACAACATGGATAGGAAAAGCAAATACAAGTGTATCCACTAAGTAGGCCACCCCAAAGGGTGGAATTGTCTTGGTTCGAGCGTTCTTACCGCTTGGGGCCAAGGTGTGGGTTGCCTTGGTTAGACACTCATGCTCTTGGGCTTAGATGGGTAGCTTCAGGCGGACTCATCATGTTTCTCATCTAAATCATATTATGATTAAGACTTCCACTATGCATTATGGATATTCGTAGTTTAGATAGTCTTCAAATAATTATGTATTTTTGTATAGCTTAATAGAGAAGGCATTTACTATGTTCTAATCATATGAATTATATTTCCAATATTATCTAACATGATTGCAAGAGCTAAACCAAGATTTATCTTGAAGCATTTAAGTGGTAAGTTATAATGCTAACTACATTAATCTTGTGATTCTAGGACAAGATTTAGGGCAATCCCAAAAGGGGGCATTACATTGAATAGGGGTTGCATCTCCTTCTTAAGAACCGTTGGGACATTTAAAGATAGTCTTCAATTTCTCCTTCTACCACATCAACCTCTTTACGTCCTCACAAGGCTAGAATCCCAAATCTTCCACATTTATTGCTTGTCTACAACTATTTGGGATACCAGGAAAGAAGTGGACCAACATCGTTTTTTCTTAGGTGATCCCCTAATATTTTTCTTCCTTTTCTCCAATGGATCCTCTTTACTCTTTATTGGTTTTTCAACTTTAGTGTAAACCACAATTTGCTTTTGTTGATCACAACATGAGTTCTCTCTTCATTTGATTGGTGTAGTTACCATATTTCTTAGTTATGTTGTACTTATTGTTTATCTCAAATAGGTTGGTTTATGCTTTGTCATCTTATGGAAGTTACAAGTAAATAGTTTTTGTTAGTTGTCAATGGTTGTAGTCACTTGGCAACTGTCTAAGAGTTTCAATAGTACTTTTGTAGTCAAAGAAGGGGCTACATGTTGGAATTGTTCCCTTATTCTAGTATTTGCATGAGAGCATACATGAAACATGTTGGCGTAACAACTAGCACCTCTGGAGTAAGAGTTGGTATGGACAGCTATGCACACTACGCAATGAGTGCTCTTCAAATTAGGAGGGGAAGCTCCCTCGTTGTGCTTTACAAAAATACCTGCAAAGGGAAATAAACTAAACTAATTCCTGTCTTTTTGTTTCAGCTATAGAGGTACAAGGCTTTCTCGAAAACTATATACGTTGCAGCTGAGAATTTTCTCTGGTTTCGCAGATTCACTAACTACAACTAAACTTAATAACTTAAATTCTATCCAGTCCCCTCAAGAAATCAGAGCATGAGGAAACAGAGCAAGGTGATGACTATCAGACGATAAACGAATTCAGATTCTCTACGTGAAGGCAAGGTGGCGCAACTATTATCTCAATCTGAACAAGTTTATAAGGCACAAAACAGATTTAAGGATTTACTATGACAATCTTATGAAACCCTATGTGGCATAATACTCAATTAAAATAGCAAAGACTTCACAAACAGATTTATCATCATAATCTTATGAAACCCTATGTGGCATAACACTTGATCATAACGGTAAAAGTTCACAAAACAGATTTATCATCACAATTGCATGAAACCCTATGTGGCATAACAATTGATCGTAATGATAAAGATGCACAAACAGATTTATCTAAACTATGGAAAGAATCCACTATCACAATCGCATGAAACCCTATGTGGCATAACAATTAATTGTAATAGCAAAGACGCATGAACAAATACCAAAAGAGCAATATTGAGGGCAAGGTAGGTGCAGCATATATTTCTCTCTCAAGCAAAAGTTAATTACAAATGAGCAAAAGCTCTTATTTATATACATCAAGGTGTAGGAACCTAAAATGCTTGTGTTAACTTCTGATCTCTTAAATGCATGCAAGATTAATTATTAAACCCTAATGAAGTAAACTATCTGATTAACTAGAAAGCTACCATCAGTTAAAGTACATTTAACCTAAATGGACCATGTGCAAGCATGCACGTCCTTATTTAAAGCAAAGTTAACTGGACACTACCCTCAGTTAACTGAAAAACCCTAACCCTAACTCCTGTGTTGATAATTCCAAGGATGAGATAAGCATGTGTTAAGTGAGCAAGTAAACTCAAGACTGAAAGTCGAGTTAACTGCTGCTCATGACTCAACCCTCAAAATTAACTGCAGGTTCCAACTGGCAGATCACTCCATGTCAACTCGGTCTAACACTTCAACCAAGAACTCATTGATCTCTCTATCATCTGGTACTTTAACGCTGCTCAAAGTAATAGTTTGTTTCTTTAGTTCTCTGCCACTTCCTGTAATCGTGTGCATGCCATCTTTACATTCTTCAGTCGCCTTCCTGAGACTAGCTGCAATCACTGAAACATTCTCTAACTTGGGCGCCATAGGTTCACCTTCAAGGCTGTCACAAATCAGCTTCTTGAACTCTGCCTGTACTTTGTCCAACTCAACATACGTGCCATCTTCAAGAAGATAATGACACGGAATCTGAACAACAAAGCCACTGACAAACGCAAGTACTCCAACCACATCATCCTTGAGTGAAAACAACTTGGTAGAAATCTTCTCACATATTTCCATCCTGAGAAGGTGCTACTCTCTCCAAGTAAAAACTTTGTCCTGATCCTCATCGATCTCCAAGGCATCATATGCAACTGACAACTGAGACACCAAAACCCGATCCTTTGCCAAATTCTCTGCAACTGCAATCTCAAGCAACTGAATACCCTGACGGAGTTTATGTGCATCACTCCTCAACTGATACATATCCGCAAGAAGACGCCGACCAGCAGCAACTAAACTTTCAATCCAATTGTCCAAAAGCCTGCCATGACTGACTAACTGATCCAGTTTTCGTTGTTCTGCAGGTGTACTCTGAGGAAGAACAGATGCTCTACTCGGATTTCCATGAACAAGATCAGAAATGTACTGACGAAGTTGACTATTTTAAGCCTTGAGTAAGGCCTTATCTTCTCCATCTTTTGTGATACGCTCTTCAAGATTATTGGTAACAATCTTAAACAGAGTTACATCTGTCTCTCTAGTGGTCCTGCCAAGATTAGCCTTAGTAAATGTAAAGTCACCAACTTCGACTTCATCTAAGCTCTTACCCTCTGGAGGAACGGCAACTTCAATAACAATTTCTGATTCTGGAGTCTTTTCAATGTGCACTTGTTTCTTTATCTTCTTGTTCGACCTTCTCTGATAAGGTTCACCGAATTCAGATAAATCAAGGTTGTACGAAGGTTCACGTCTCTGTCTTCCCAAAGACTTTTCGAGCCAACAAGATTGAACAATATTCTCAATTCGCGGAGAGACTGTCCCTGATGTATCAACTTGTGGTGGTTCAGTTGTCTCCGATCCTGCTTGAATTGGTGTCTCAGGCTCAGAATCTATGTCAATAGGCTGCATGTGAGGGGAACTAGGAGGTGAAACATGAGGTTCAGCCTGAATAACTGTCTCTACTGGAACCTCAGGAACACGCTCAACTTGTTTCTACTTCCTCTTACCAGTAGCTCTTTTCCCCGTGTTTCCACTGAGTCTAACCCCTTCAGGAGGTATTATAATGGCCTTGACTCTGGGTCTTGCTCTAGAAGTAGAAGGCAACGAAGAGAAATCCTTTGGCGGCTCTGCTACAGGAACTGACTTCCGTGTCCGTTTGCTCTCCAAGAACAATTTGCTAGTCTTGATAACTGATCTGGAAACCTCTTCAATAGAAATATTCTCCTTGGCGTACCAATCAGATGAGCGAAGTGGCTGCCGAGCAACTTGATCCTCAACATATGAATTGAGAAGAACTTCTCCATCATCATCGGATAGACCATCAACATCTTCTGATAAGTAATCAGAGAGTTGACCGATAGTGAGTCTACAATAGTGACGACGACGAACCTCAAATTCATCTTCACAATTAGCCTAGAAATCTTCAAGTGCTGGCACATGTGCAATCCCTCGCTCTAACCGATTTGCATAATGACCGAGAGGATCATAGGAACGCCTCTCAGTATAAGTCTTGAGCTTGAACCTTTCTATCTCAGTAGACATAAACCTGGCATCTGTTGCTGCATTGCATGTGAAAATTCCCAATGTGAATGGAAAATTAGCTGCAGTCTTATGACGACTACGAAGAAAGAAATGGACATGTTGCATCTGTCTGAGGAACTCCATAAAGATGATCTTGTCTGACCGATACCTTGGCAACATCAGGGGTTCTCCAACATATCCATAAACCCGGATGTATGTGAAAGTAGGGAACTGGATAAACCAATCCGCCCAAGTCTCCATCGCTGATTTGGCCTCGGCAGAAATACGAATGTGCATCTCATCATCAAGATCTCTCACGGTTCTCATGGAAAAGTGATCATTTACTGCTCGGAAGTCCTGCTCGGCTTGAGAAAACTCCAATTGTGGATAATACTCATGAACACGCTGAACACCGAGAGTGCCATTAGTTTTAAGAAGCCTGTAGGTAGCTTGAAAAGCAATCAAGTAAACCAAGTAGGATATCATATGAAACTCATGATACTTGAGAAAGTTAGTAATTTGCTGATGTAAGCAATCACTAATCAACATAGCCCAATCAAAACGCTCTGTACCATCAAGAATTCTGGTAATCAGGTAAAACATCCATGAACGGAAAGTGCTAGCATCTGGTTGACCAGTAACTCGGTTGAGTAAAGTTATCAAAACAACAACTTCCTCTTTTAATTCACCACGACCAACCTTCTTTGGCATGTTAGTTTTCTGCACTTTCAACCATTTCTGAGCCACTTTCCTCTGTGAACGTTGTTGATCAGCATCCCATATCTTCTCACAAGCTTCAAGAACCACAGTAAAGTTATCTGAACGAGGAGGAATAGCAAAACATTTCTCTATGTCCTTTGGTTTGAGACTACAAACAACCCTCCTGTCAATTGATCTGATTTGATGTGAAGATGAGTCATAATGCTTGATGCAAGCAAGAGCGAACTCAAGATCGAAAGTAGTAACAGGAATGGATGCCGCTGCCAGCAACCCGGAACGCTCAAGATTCCTCAACGAATTGCTGCTAACACCTTCCAAACTGCTCAGATTGACCACCGGATAAACATGATTCAAGTCTGTATCTGAAGTCTTGATGAAATTATGTGTAAGAGCCGATTTCACCTTGTAATCAATGAGATTGAACTGCATTTTGAAAATGAGGACTTTTGACTGTAAAGTCGAATATACTTGAAGAACTTTCTGAAAACCTCTGGACAAGGCTAAAAATAGCTTCTGACGAAAGAAATTTTCGAAATTTTTCTGGAACATGGGTTTTTTGCATAACTGAATTCTAAAACAAACCCAGATAGTTGAATTCTTGAAAAAATGTGTTTCAAGCCCACATGCAAAGAGATTCTCGGAAAAAAAAAACAGAGCTTCAGAATGAGGCTACGGGGCGATTTTCTCGAAAAAATCTACGACGTGGGTCTTGCTGCAAACCAATACGAGAACCTAGATGATCAAATTCTGAATATATGTTGAATTTCTTTGACATGCGAATAAAGTACCTAAGGTGAAATAGAAGAAGTAAGACAGAAGATAGAAAGTTTTGCTTGTGTGCTTTGAAAAATCCAATCTCTCTGGAACTTGAAACCTGCATGCAAAGTGAAAAAAAGTCTAGAATCGCCTTCCTCTGAACAATCTGAACTCGTTGCTTCGAAGAACGCTGAATTCAGACACCTGTAGCACCTTTAGCTTGCTGGTCGCTCAAAAAGAATATGAACTTCAGAGCAAAAGATGATGAAATAATGGACGCCATTGCTGAAATATATAGATTTTCATCATTGAAATTCGCATAAGGCACTAAAGCTTGAAAAATGGCGCTTGGCTTCTAATTGGACCTCATCTCAGTTAACTGAAACATAAATATGCTAAATAAATTGTCATGCATTAGGGTTTCACTTTTCAGTCTTCAGTTAACAGCTTCATGCGACTTTGACTTCAGTTAGCACTCTTTATCAAGTTCGCCATCCTTCACACTTGTTTTGGATTCACAAAATTTGAACTGAGGCGACCATTTTGATAACTTCAGTTGGCAATCTTAATTGAGAAGAGAAATTCGCCATATTCATGCAATAAACATTCTAAAAATAGCGACCCTTTTCAATCTTCAGTTAGCCTTCAAGAAGTGCGCCAACTTCACACTCATGCTTCAATTTAATTCTAAAAATAACAACCCTTTTGGAACTTCAGTTGTCATTCCTTGTAAAGGGCGTAGCTTCACTAATTAATGCTTCATCAAAAATATCTAAATATGGCGACCCTTTTGAGAACTAAAGATAACAACTTCATGCGCCATACTTCACCAATTTATGCTTCATCACTAATATGGCGTCCCTTCTTGAACTTCAGTTAACACTCAATGAAGCGCCATCTTCACACAAACTTCACAATTGCAACCAAATTCGCCATGCATGTGAACTCCAGTTGACATTCACTGATAATCTTTAGTTAAGTGGACATGCAATCAAGTTAACTCAACATGCAAGGTAGTTAACTGAACATGCAAACTAGTTAACTCGACATGCGAACTGAAAGATCACTCCACATGCCAATATACAAACTGAAGATGACAACCCAGAAAAAGTTTAGTCTAACTGCAGTCAGAACTCCAGTTAAGGCGACTATTCAACTCACTTTCGAAAATCCAACTTTGAACTCTCAAGCGAATTCTAGACTTAGCCAATTTTTTTGAAAATTTAAGCTAAAACCTCTGTCGGGACCTCTGTTCATCCTCTGACACTGGTTGACTGACTTCTCTGATTGGCTGGCTAACAGGTGCATTGCAGAGCTGAGTAAAAACTGATCAAAAAATATCTTCAGACTGTAAACCATAAAATTGACATCTGAAGGCTCAAAAATCCAAGTGCCCTTTTCAAAAGCTGCACTTTTTCTCAGACTTGGTCAAATTTTGACTTCTGCATTTCGAACGAAGGGAAAAAAATTAATCCTTCATAACTTCTAATTTATCAACTTTCACGACTGGATCTCAGGTTCACTATGGAGCTAACCTCATTCTGCACGACAGCTGCAGAGGTACATTTCCCCAGAAAACATCATCTGAGGGGTGAAAAACTAGGGCGCCTTTTTGAAAAGTTGCTCTTTTCATTCCAGACTTAGCCATTTCTTGCTTATGCCTCGTTTCGTGCTGTATCTTCCATAACTTGCTCGAAATAGGTCCGTTTGACAAGCTTGATAGCTCACTGCGAAGCTGACGTGATGCCGCACAAAAGTCTGCTGGAGGTGACAAACCCTAAAAACAGGATCTGAGCCCCTAAAAGATAGGGCGCCTATTTGAAAAAGTGCTTCCTTCTCCAGAGAGAATTTTGATGTTTTTCGTTCAAATTTTCATTTTCCTTAAATCTCTTCGGTAACAGACTGACATAACACTGACACCAACTCCATATTTGAAAACCCCAAAAACGACCATTTAACATCACTTCAACAAGATTAAGACTCCATTAAGCAAAATGCCTTAGTGAAGCAAAAAATTTGGTTTTGGGTACAACAAAACAAATAAATGCAATTGTGATATTATTCTATAACTTGATTAAAATTACTCTACAACTCTTGTATAAATCATTTATGTGTATTTAATCCATTTACTAATTCATAGTTGTTTATCAATTGAGCAGTAAACAATTGATACTCAAGAACAGACCAATCAACTCCACTAATTGGCCTATAAAATATTTGTTGATGTTTGTATGCATGGTCAAACAACTTCCCAGCATAAGATAATTCATCAAGTAAAGCTTGAATCCTAAAGTCTCAAATTTGGCATACTGTTAACCAACAATAATCCCATGTTCGCACCTCATGTTCATCATTGTTTTTGGCCCTTGTTTTGTTTAAGTTTTTGTTTTGTTTTCAATCTTCTAGCTATTTATAACACCTGCTTAATTTTTTAAAATGGATTAAGTTCTATTTATATATTTTTGTTTTCTTTTGTTTCAAGTCTTTGAACATATTGTGTCATGTCCGCGAAATTGTAACACTAAATATGAAAAGTTAAAATACAAATAACAAAATGAAATAAATATCAATATTGGTAATATAAAATAAATATTATATATCATAAAAAGAGAGATATAAAATAATATTAATAAAAATACATCAAACAAGAAATATTTAAACAAAATATATTATCAGCAAATAAAGTATATGTTGTACCCAAAACCAAAATTTTTGCTTCACTAAGGCATTTTGCTTAATTGAGTCCTAATATTGTTAAAGTGATGTCAGATGGTCATTTTTGGGCTTTTTAAATATGGAGTTGGTGTCAGTGTCATGTTAGTCTGTTACTGAAGAAATTTAAGAAAAGTGAAAATCTGAAGGAAAATCATCAAAATTTTCTATCTCTAGAGAGGGGAGCACATTTTCAAAAGGGCACCCTATCTTTTAGGGGCTCAGATCTTGTTTTTAGGGTTTGTCACCTCCAGCAGCCATTTGTCCGGCATCACGTCAGCTTTGCAATGGGCTATTAGGCTTGCCAAACAGACTTGTTTCACGCAAGTTACGGAAGATATAGTGTAAAACAAGAGGAAAGAGAGAATTGGCTAACACTGGAAAAAAGAGCAGCTTTTGAAAAAGGCGCCCATCTTTTTGAGGTGTCAAATGAAGGTTTTTGGCTAAATGCCACCCAGGATGTTTATCTCACATTTGTTCAAGCTTCGCGATGCATCCGACAGTGGGTGAATCTGAGTCGCAGAAGTGTCTAAACCAGAGGTCAAACGTAGGGTCAAATCTTAGTCAAAATATCAAAGGAAAAGCAAAAGAGCACTTTTTCAGAAAGGCGCCTGAGTTTTTCAAGCTTTTAATGCCTTCTTTTTAATGATCTCAGATACTCAATTTGTTCGTGTTACGTTCAGCTTTCCGTTACCTGTCTCCGTCAGACCAGAAGATGTCTCAGCGGCTTGCAGTCGGAGTTCTAGTGTTATTTTCGTCAGTTCCAGAAATGGCTAAGTCTGGAGGAAAAAGAGCAACTTTTCAAAAAGGCGCCCTTGTTTTTCACTCCTCATATGTTGTTTTCTAGAGAAATGTGCCTTTGCAGTTGTTGTACAGAATGACGTCAGTTCCGCAGTGAACTTGTGATCCAGTCCTGAAAATTGGTAAATCAAAAGTTATGAAGGATTTGTTTTTCCCTTCGTACGAGATCGAGATGGAGAAATTTGACTAAGTCTGAGGAAAAGTGCAGCTTTTGAAAAGGGCGCTTGGATTTCTGAGCCTTCAAATGTTAGTTTTATGGTCTGCAATCTCAAGGTATCTTTTGATCAGTTTTTGTCCAACTCTGCGATGCACCTGTCAGCCAGTCAATTGGTGGAGTCAGTTAGCCAATGTCAGAGGATGAACAGAGGTCCTGGCAGAGGTTTCAATCCAAATTTTCATCAAAATTTGCTAAGTCTGGGATTCGCCTAAGAGGTCAAAGTTGAATTTTCGAAAGAAGTTGACTGGTGCGCCTTAACTTGAGTTCTGACTACAGTTAGATTGAACGATTTCTGGGTTATCATCCCCAGTTCATATATTGGCATGTTGAGTGATTTTTCAGTTCGCATGTCGAGTTAACTAGTTTGCATGTCCAGTTAAGAACTTTGCATGTTCAGTTAACTGGTTTGCATGTTGAGTTAACTGAAGTTTATGCTTGTAAATCAACTTGACTTCACTTGCATGGCGCAATTAATTGAAATTGTGAAGAATAGTGAAGTTGGCGAATTCACCTTTTGTCAACTGGAGTTCTGAAAAGGGACGCTATATTTAAATTAAAGCATGAATTTTGACTTTGTGAAGTTGGCGAATTTACCTTTGAATGTTAACTAAAGTTTCCCAAAGGGACGCCATATTTAGAATTTTTAAAGATTTAAAGCATGAGGTTGAAGTTGGTGCTTCTCTTCTTTTTGAATGTCAACTGAAGTTTCCAAAAGGGACGCTTTAATTCTTAAATTGTGAATTTAGTGAATTTTGAAGTATGGTGAATTCAACAAGGATTGTCAACTGAAGTCAAAATCGCATGGTGCTTTAAATAAATTTGCAACTGAAGATTGAAAGGGAAACCCTAAAGCATGATGCTTTATTTAGCTTATTTTAGTTTCAGTTAACTAAAATGAGGTCCAATCACAAGCCAAGCGCATTTTTCAAGGTTTAGTGCCTTTGTGCGAATTTCAAAGATGAAAATCTATTTATTCAAGCATTGGCATCCATTATTTCTTCATCTCAAACTTCAAAATATACATTCTTCTTGAGCGAGCAGCAAGTTGAAGGTGCTACAGGTGTCAAAATTCAGCATTCTTCATAGCAACGGATTCAAATTGTTCAGAGGAAGAAGATTCAAGACTTTATTTTCACTTTGCATGTAGGTTTCATCAAGTTCCTAAAAGAGATTGGCGAATTCTTCAGAAGTAGAGCAAACAAAACTTTCTATCTTCGCCTTATTTCTTCTATTTCTTTATCTTAGGTACTTTCTTCAAAGATGTCAAAGAAATTCAGCGATATCTCAGAAGTTTGATCATCCTGGTTCACATACTTCTCGCAAGATTTTAAAGCAAAACCCATCGCCTTAGATTTTTGAGAAAACGCCTCTCTAGTCTCTTTCATTCCGGTGCTCAGAGCCCGAGAATTTTTAGAAGGTGGGTTGAAATCTTTTTCAAGAATCGCTGGTTTGGTTGTTGTCTTTAGAATTGATTATGCAAACCCATATCGCTTCGTAAAATCTCGGTAATCTCTTTCGCTATAGGCTATTGTCCTCAAAGATTTTCAATTTCAGAAAGTTATTCAAGTACATTCGACTTTACAGTCAAAAGTCTTCATTTTCAAAATGCAGTTCAATCTCATTGATTATAAGGCCAAATCGGCTCCTATGCATAATTTTGTCAAAACTTCAAATACAGACCTAAATCATGTTTATCCAGTGGTTAATCTGAGTAGTTTGGAGGGTGTTAGCAGCAATTCATTGAGAAATCTTGAGCATTCCGGATTGCTGGCAGCGGCATCTATTCATGTTACCACTTTTGATCTCGAGTTCGTTCTTGCTTGTATCAACCATTATGACTCATCTTCACGACAAATCAGATCAGCTGATGGGAGGGTTGTTTGTAGTCTCAAACCGAAGGACATAGAGAAATGTTTTGCTATTCCTCCTCGTTCAGATAACTTTACTGTGGTTATTGAGAACTATGAGAAGATATGGGATGGAGATCAACAACGTTCGCAGAGAAAGGTGGCTCAGAAATGGCTAAAAGTTCAGAAGACTAACATGCCTAAAAAGGTTGGACATGGTGAATTCAAGGATGAAGTTGTTGTTTTGATAACTTTGCTCAATCGAGTTATAGGTCAACAGGATGCTAGCACTTTTTGTTCATGGATGTTTTACCTGATTTCCAGAACTATTGATGGCACAGAGCATTTTGACTGGGCTATGTTGATTAGTGATTGCTTACATCAGCAGATTACTAATTTTCTCAAGTTTCATGAGTTTCATATGATATCATACTTGGTCTACTTAGTTGCATTCCAAGGCAGCTACAAGCATCTAAAAACTAATGGCACTCTCGGTGTTCAACGTGTTCACGAGTATTATCCTCAGTTGGAGTTCTCTAAATCTGAGCAAGACTTCCGAGCAGTAAATGATCACTTTTCTATGAAGACAGTTAGAGATCTTGACAACGAAATGCACATTCGTATTTCTGCCGAGGCAAAATCAGCGATGGAGACTTGGGCAGATTGGTTTATTCAGTTCCCTACTTTCACATACATCCGGGTTTATGGATATGTTGGAGAGCCTTTAATGTTACCGAGGTACCCTTCAGACAAGATCATCTTCATGGAGTTTCTCAGGCAGATACAACATGTTCATTTCTTTCTTTGCAGTCGTCATAAGAGTGCGGCTAATTTTCCACTTACATTGGGAATTTTCACATGCAATGCGGCAATAGATGTCAGGCTTATGTCAACCGAGATAGAAAGGTTTAAGCTTAAGACTCATACTGAGAGGCGTTCCTATGATCCTTTGGGTCATTATGTAGACAGGTTAGAGGGAGGGATTGTACATAAGCCAGCACTTGAGGATTTCTGGGCTAATTGTGAAGATGAATTTGAGGTTCGTCGTTGTCACCATTGTAGACTCACTATCGGTCAGCTCTCTGATTACCTATCAGAAGATGTTGATGGTCTATCAGAGGATGATGGAGAAGTTCTTCTCAATTCATATGTCAGAGATCAAATTGCTCGACAGCCACTTCCCTCACCAGATTGGTATGCTAAGGAGAATACTTCTATCGAGGAGGTTTCTAGATCGGTTATCAAGACTAGCAAGCTGTTCTTGGAGAGTAAACGGAAGTGAAAGTCAGTTCCTGTGACAGAGCCGCCAAAGGATTTCTCTTCATTACCTTCTACTTCTAGGTCAAGACTTCGGGTCAAGGCTATTGTGATACCTCCTGAAGGAGTTAAACTTAGTGGAAATACGGGAAAGAGAGCTACTGGTAAGAGGAAACAAAAGCAAGTTAACAATGTACTTGAGACTCCAGTAGAGACAATCATTCAGGCTCAACCTCACGTTGAACCTCCTAGTACACTCACATACAACCTATTGACATAGATTCAGAGCCCGAGATACCAATTCAAGTAGGATCGGAGACAACTGAACCACCACAGGTTGATACATCAAGGACAG